>JMSD01000018.1:320772-379625 GCA_000715435.1 Paramecium caudatum
CAAATCCTTTTGCCTCTAATTCTTTATCCTCATTTGTGACTACTTAATTTTCATCCTAGAATTTGTAAATAATTGTACTTCAACAAAGTCACTTTCATCCTTGTACTTCTGTTTTATGGTTAATTGGGCTCAGGCTTCTTCTTTTTGAACCAGCTTAACATTATTTTATTACGATTAAATAAAAATTAAATATTATGCATATACAATATCATTTTACTACTAAAGGTATACATTGTGTTTGATTTTTCTTATTATATAAATATTTACAATCTCCCTAATTATATTAATACCAAAAAGACCATGTTATGATTATTTTTTTATAATTCAAGTAATGATAAGTTAAATTATTGTAATCATGAAATGATAATACATATTAGAAATATAAATAGTTTATTCATTAATCCGCTACTTTCGTAACAAGTAGTACATATCCATCTTTTGCAGACAAAAATTTTGTTCTCTAATTTGTTGAATTATTCGAAAAGCTTGAGAAGGAAGTTTTTTTTGGAGTCAGGCAAGGCACTCCCTTAGCCAACCTGTCTACTGATCTTTCTATACCTCTGTTTGAACTAGTTCTAATGATTATAGTTTTCTCATACTTAATCACTGAATACTCTCCACTATATTAAAAGGTAGTTTTCTTATTAAATGGGGTTGGAGATGAAATTAGAGTGAGCCCTTCGTCATTTACTTCTCCACAAAATTCCTAAACAAATACTTCACAATGATTACAATTAATAATTAGCTATTCCTTTTCTCAGCTTTATGTTCAATCGGAGCTTTTGCTTTGGTAGTGCAGCAAATCATAGTGAGAATAGAACGTGAATTATTAAAAATAATGAGAAAATATTTACAAAATGAAACAATAAAGGACTATATTTAATTTACTGATTATGGATATTTGTAGTTGACAGTTTGTGTATACTTCAGTTATTTGTATTTTTATTAATAAAGAATGTGATTGGAAAAATAGCATACTTATTCACTCGCTTCTTTACATTTTTAACTATTCTTAAAATTAATTTTAGGAATGGATGGATATAAAACAAAAATTATAAGATATGACTTAGAAATGGTAGGTTAATTCAACTAATGATTTCTGACACTAAAAAAATAGTCATTCAGTTTTATATTAATTATCAAAAAGTTCTAAAGATGAATTGATTTCATATATAAATACTAAAATTAACATCCTAATATCACATTGAATGAAAATGCTCCGTTAAGCAACAGGTGATGACATTCCTCGAGTTTCTGTCATACATCAGAGAGAGAATCCATAGGAAGATGTTCCAATAAAAACCAGACTTCCAGAATCTGAAATTCATTACAATTAGATCTAATAGCCTCAGATACCAGAATAGTCGTCATAATTCTAGCATGCAGCAGTTTAGTAAAGGCAATAACAATATGAGTTAATACAACAAAGAAAAAATATAAATCAATAATAGGAGATTAAGGAAGAATAGGAACTTAAGTCACTGGAAAGTTAAGATAATTAATTAATGGAAAAAAGTATTCAGAAATATTATTTAGTTTTGCTGGCTCCAAGTTAACCTTACAGTAGAGAACCGCAACTTCTTCATTGTTAAAAATGTAATAAAACAATGATGACAAACGTTCAATTGAAGGCAGGATGGGGAAGTTGCTTAATAGGGGCCTTACTTTGCATAAGTCCTTTGATTTTTCTTTTCTTCTTACCTTGTTGTATGAGAGTATTTATTTAACTCAATACAAGCATTGTAAGGACGCTCATCATTACTGTCGAAATTGTTAGGAAAAAATAGGGGCTTATAACTTTATATGTGATTGACTTCTTTTATAATTACTAAAAATTAAAAAAAATAGTTTTTTTTCATTGTTATGCTGCTTCTTACTACACTAAATGTATTGTAATTGGATTGCTGTCTTTTATTTAACATTTGACAATGTCGATTTAAGGATGAAAAACATCCTTAAGTCTGAATATATTTAAATTTTGAGTCTCTTCATCCATAACATAAAGTGAATCTTTATAGACAGCCATAGATAAATCATCTTACAGTGTTTTTTGATAATCTCTTGGAGCTTTTTCTGCATAGGAGTCAGGATTATCTTTTTCATTTTTCTTCTTAGCTATTGGATCTTTAATTCTGAACTTTAAACTAACTCCTGCTTTGACTAACTCAAATATTTCAATAAAAAAGTAATCGTCATCAGTTCTGTAATAAGATACAAATAATTTTGGACTAACTAAATCAACTATCGGTTTTGTGAATCTGGAATTAACAAATGGTGATTTAAATGAAAGATCTACATTAAATTCCCAATTATCTTTCAGAATATCATATGTAAAATAGATTAATTTGTCAGATGTTAAATCTATTTCACTCGAAACTCCACCAAATAAATAAATGATATTCCTATCTTCATCACAAAGTGCTGTACCACCAAATAAATTAATTGGAAGATTTTTCAATTATTTCCTATTATATTAAATTTACATACCATTATTTGTTTTTAATAGTATACATAAACACTTAATTAGTAATTTATTTGTTTAAATTTTCTCCTAATTCATAGCCACCAATGCAAAATATTCTACCCTCAGTATATAAAAGTGAAGGGCTCAAAATAGGAGCTGGAATATCTGGAAGCCTTTTCAAAGCAATTGTCTAAGTATCTTTATGCTTATTGAAAGCGCATTCATAAAAATGTTATGTTTTCATATCCTCCTTTAGAGCTCCGGAAATATAAATAACGTCAACAAAATTAAAAGTAAACATACAATGTTTTGAAATTTTAAAATAAGTTTAATTGGGTTTAAGAATAGAAACTTTTTGAAATCTTGGATCCTTCATATTTTCTAGTGGTGTAATTATAATAAAGTTTTGGCCATATCCAACCCATAATAATGCCTATGCTTTACTTTACATTTCATTAAAATCTATATTTTAAGCTGTTAATTGTTTGCTTAAACTTAATGCAGAATTTAAAACATTAATATATGGTGTTCTTTTAGGAAGTTTATAAGTTGCTTTAAGAAAATCAGAGAGCCCTTCATATGCTAAAATAGCAGGATCTGCAAAGTCCATTTCTTCAACTTCACTTATTCTTTATAATGTTGCCAAACAATAAAGTACTTTAACAGCATCATCAATGTCAGTTGAGAAATTTTTTCTGTTTGCAACATACCAACCTGATATTTTAATTACTCCAGTTTTTGTAAAACAAAGACTGTTTGTTGATAAATTTCCATGTTCCATTTAATGATCTTTAAGTTCTTTAAGACCTTTAAAAATGATTTTAGTCATTAAAGCTAATTCTTTGGCTTCAAAAGGCTGTTTTGTAAACTTTTTACCCTCAATCTCTGAATCCAAAGTTGTCGATATTTCCTCATTGACATAATACATAAAAAATTAATTTTCTAAATAAAAAACAGAAATTACTTTCTTCTGAACATGCAAAATATTCTATTGGAGTCAACAAAATATCTGATGTAATCTTTTTATTAAATGCTTAAAATAATTAAGAAATTCCAGTTAAATCATCTACTTTAATTTAATGAAGATAATGTTTTTTCTTTTCTTCTTCTGTTTCAGCACTCAAATAGGCTTCATTTTAAAAAGTATACAATTCTTTTAATATGCCATATTATCTCACATGCTAAGAATATTATGAATATATACTTTAGTATATCTTTTAAATACACTTTCCTCTACCATTTTTTATTATTATTTAACAACATAATTTAATGTTTTTGGTATAAATAATAACAAATCTTAATTGGAATGCAAAGAAAAACAATTCAACAATTCAATGCAAGCTTGATTAGGGATAATATTATAAACACAATGAACAGTTTCTATTTCTTTACGGGCAATGCAATGTAAATAACCATTTTGAAAAAGATAATTATGACCTCCAGCATCTAAACATTTTAATTCAAATGGTTGATTTCTTGTTTCAAATGCATTTGAAAATAACAAAGGATCAGCCTTATTGTTCTCTTTGTATTTTTATAGCTGAGTTAATGAAGCTAAAGAATAGAAACATCGAAAATTGAAGTCTAAAATAAACATATTTTTGGAAGCTTGCATTATAAATACGCCATGCTGTACTTCAATGCAAAATACAACATGTTTGATTTTATAATTTAACTAACAGAATTGTTTGAAAATTTCATCTGTGCTACAAGCAAATCTAAGAAGTCCTTCTTTAAAATTACCTTTTCTTTTTGAAATATCATAGTAACAATATCTAATACCATTTTAGAATACATTATTGTAATCAGGAATACAATAAATAAAATTATTGTGTGGATCATAGAAATGAAAAGCATTTCTATGCCATTAAAAATTTTTGGGTCCTTAATAAATTTTGATGACTTTTTTGCTGATATATTCTTCATCACCATAATTATACACATCTTCTTCATTATCATTTTTAACATATTCTTAATTAAATGTCACTTCAAATGAATTAAAGTAAACTTCTTATGTCATTTCATCGGCCTACTGAAGCTGATTCATAACCATGATTTTTGAAAGTAATTTGGGTTCCATGTTAAGTTAATTTCCAATATTTATTTATGATTTTTGATCACCTCTTCTGTTTTCTTTTTTATCTTCAATTACTTCAAGAGGTTATTCTTGATTCTCATCATCTAAAAGAGCAAAATTAACAACTAATAATTAAGGATCTTCAAATTTAACATTTTTAATATTTCTAAATAATTCAACCTCTCTTTTTTAACTTATAGCTCCTCTATCGTGAGCCTCATCATAAACTTTTAATAAAAATGTTGATGCATTGTGACTGAAAAAGAAAAATTTATCTTCAGCAGGATGATAGACAACATCTGATTCAATTTTAAAAGGTTATTTCTTTCTATAAACTTTTAAGAAATGAAATTTATTGGTTTCATAATTATAAAGATGTATTTAATTAGCCTTTGTAAAATATAACCAAGGTGAGGCATCAGGTAAAGTTTTATCTCTATGATATTGAAGATAAGCTCCCAATGAATCATTTTTAAAATATGTTTGCATTCCCTTCTATCTAACACTTTTTATTGCATGATGAATTTCAGACATTTTAGGAATTTCAAATTTATCAAAAAGTGTCATTTAATCTAAGAGTTATACAACCATTTATGGTACTTCATTTTCAAACTAAGAAGCAATTGATTATTTATAATTTTCAACCAAACTAAAATTCAAATACAAAATACCTTTCCCATTCTGATTAATTAATTCTTTACTCTATTAGAGAATCAAATGTATAAATTTTATGATCTACGAGAAACAAAAAAAGTAGTGAAAACATGACACAATCATAAATGTAATAATCATTCTCTGATTAAACAAAAAATTTGATTATTTTCTAAAATTACTGTTATATTTACTTATTCTTTAAGATTTACTTAAATTGATGGATTACTTAACAAAAATTTCTTATTATCTTTTGTTAGAATACTCTCTGGTCTTAAAAATCTATAAGCAAATCTTTCCTTATGTAGTTAATTTAAAGTTTCGCTAACTTGTTCGAGTATGAGTAAGCTTTACATTAGAGATTCCAATTTTAGATTTTCTAAAGAATCACTTAATGTATTGTATTTAGGAATAATTCTATCGATGGCATACAATTATTTGTCAGGTCTTAATTAAACATTGATTGAATCAAATGTACTGATAGTTAGAGAAGTAAAATGTAGCAAACCATCGGTGCTGACTTTATTCATGTTGTATAAATAAGAAATGTTATTTGAGGCACAGTCGAAATTTTCAAACAATGATCTCTTAAAGATCATTTAAGTTCCAGAACCCTAAATAAATGTATTTTTAAGTTACATCAATAATTTCTGCTGTTACTGATGAGCTTGTTGCTTTGAGGATTCTCGTTACTTTATATCCCTTAGGTTTCAATAAATTAGTGCAATGTTTCATGGGGTCATCCCAATTCACTAGATCCTCATCTTGAATGTCTAATTTCTGAATTAAATTTATTTCTTATGTTTTTTTTTGCAATTATTGTTGAAAAATGGATTATGAGGATATTGTTTATCCAGATCTCAAACCTAAATGGGCTTTTTTAGTTTTTGGAATAACTCTTTTGTTGTTAGTTCCACAAATCGTACCCATAAATTATAAAATTTTATAATTATCTCAAACATGATATTCATATATACATAAATAAATGTAAAGATTATTTGAGAGTGATGATTGGTATGAGAAATTAGAGGAAGAAACAAAACCAACATAATAAAGAAGGCTATAGAAATGTATTTATTAGTTAAATTAGAAATTACAACTAAAGAGGCTCCTAAAATACCACTTCATTTTCTTCCCTAATCTTTAAGGTAAATTTAATACGAAGTTAAACCTTAAACATAACCAATGCAATAAAGAACTGAAAGACCTTTAACAGGCAAAAAATTAGAAGGATTTAAGTAGATGTCACCCCTAGAAAAATTATAGGCCGCATAAGGGCTACAAACTAAAGTGAATCCATTTTAATAAGAGGATTAGTTTGATGAAATATTGTGTCCTTATTGTAGTGATAAGGTGGTGAGAAATTTTTTAAATGATCACCTTGTAGATTGCATATAATACATTGAACATTAATTTAAGTAGATTGAGAAACTTGAAGAATGTACAATTTGTATGGAGGATATTACATAGAATAGTTAGACTCTGAGATGTAAACATACTTTTCACTAAAAATGCATTGCTGAATGGAAATTAAAAACATCAGAATGTCCAGTTTGTAGAAAACCTATCTGATGAATATTATTTTATATTGATATTCTATTGTTTCATCCATAAAAAGGCTGATTTGGATTTTGATATCCTTCTTATTGATGATTTTATTATTGGACTAGATTACCTCCTCTTGCTGGTTAATATCTATATTGGTCATTAAATTAAACTTAGACTGGCTAAAATTATAAATATTTATTTTACATTCATGACTTATGGATTCCATCCTGGTGGTGCTACGACTGGCTATTCATAACTTGCAATAGGTTTAGCAGCTATTCTGATAGGAAATTGTAATCCTGGTGTTTGTGTACAGCATAAACATATTCCATCTAATTCTCCGGTACCTGATAGCTAATAATTATTTTAGACAATTTTTCCATTAGTAGTTGGTTCTAAAGGTTAATTTTTATTCTAATCAGATAAATGAAGTGTCATAATTTTTTTTTATTCACCTTGAGCTCCTTAACCTGCTTAAACTCCTGGAACCATAGTTGTACCACAATGTCTAACAATCAATCTTTAATGTCCTTATTTACTAACTATCCTTAAAGTATTATTTAGGGTTCCATTAATTGTAGGGATATTGATTTTAGATTATGTATTGTCTACTTCTACTTATAATTTAGCTACTTCTCCAGGTAAATACACATTTTTATCAAATTGAAATTTGAACATAATTGTCTTTGCTTATTACATATACTTACACCCATTGGAATGCAACAGCAAGAAGTTGGTTATAAGACCTATGAACCCTCTACTTCTTAAATTCCTTCTTTAATTGTTTCTCTCACTATAAATTCTTATTTATGTTTAATGTCATCAATAGATTTGTTTGGTGATTCTATTTCAGCCTTTACACTATATTTAATTTTGCAAAGTAAGTCCTTTTCTGTGTATTCAAATGATCCAGGTAAATTGCTTTTTAATTGGAAACTGAAAGGAAAGGTATATTATCCAGGTGGCATAAACCTACATAATTATTGTAAATTACCCTTGTTGAAAATTATAAACTGGTATTTTGTACTAGTAAAACTCATTTTCATTATCGAAATGTTCTGTAACTTATTTTGATCTCTATTATGGTGGATTAGATCCTGGTATTGTTTCCCATACTGTTTTAGTTTCTGACCATTTAGCCTTTTCATAGCCTTTAACTTTAAGGTATATTTAAGAGCTTTGAAATGCTCCTCCTCCAACACTTAAGTAAATGTGTCCTATGAAAATTATATAATTTATTACCACTTACTGTTTCCCCTGCAAAGTAAAATGGTTTTTCTGTTCTGACATAAAGCCCTGTTTATTTTGAATGATCAAAGCCTTAGTTGTTACCCATAAGTAAAAAAAATTAATTAAAATCAAAGATTAAAAACAGTTTATTATTATGAATAAATTAAAGGAAAAGGACATCACATCATTTATAAGAATGCAAAAATATAAATATTAATTATACTATGATCATACTTCTGTTGTAAGATGTTTAATATGAGTTCTTCTTCTTGGAGCAGATTCTCTGATCGTTGGTAAATCAGTTATTTGTACTTTATCTTATTCATCAACTATGACAAGTGAAGATTAGAATGATACTTGTCGTCTATTACTATTTATGATTGATTTTATTTTTCTACTGATATTTTCAACTTCTGTATGTTGTCTAGTAGTTTGTATCTCTTATTGATGAAATATATCTTAAATATAATTTTTTTCTGGTCTAATGTGTAAAGAAAGATGAGGTAGATTAGGCAAGATTTGATCAGATTTTTAAGGAGAGAAGTTATTTCCAATAGCATGCCTTCTTCTAACAGTCCGTGGGATTATGATTTCTTCAGGCATATCTGTTTCTTGTTCTTACTTTGATTCCTCTTGATATCTCTCTGGGAGACTATCAACTTAATTAAGAAATAGTTATGGACAAAAGGATCGAGCTTTCGATATGTGTGTAGATTTGCTACTTTGAACTGGAGTTAGATCGATATAACTAAGTTATTTTTTACGCATTTGAAAGATTATATTATTAATTTGTATCAATGTTATTTATTTTCATATTAAAGACTCCATTACCTTCATCATGGCTCTTTCTGCTCCAAGTTCTGCCCATTCTTAATTTGAGATCCAAAAATCATCTTTATCTTTCATAATATTAGATAGGAAAGATGCTCCAATAAACACATTGTATTTTCTTCTGGCTGGATCCTTGAAGTTATATTCTATAATACCAAAACTTTAATTCTAATTTTCGAAGATGTTGATAGTGCAGCATTTCCTTTTAATACTTTTTCATCAAATATTTATTTCAACTCATTTCCTAATCTAGTGGGAAATCCTGGGAACATAGTAGTTCCTCCACTTATCAAGATATTAGAATAGAATTATCCTCTTACATCTATTGGTGATTTCTTAATTAGAGGTTATGTTTACTTAAATGGCATTAAAAACAATTTCTGCACAACCTGGTGCATCTTTGCCTAAAAGCCATGGGGAGAAGAGAATTTCTGGGGCCATATATCTTTCTTAGCCAATTTTAATCTTGCCACCATCTGGTAATCTGAATTCACTTTCATGACATGTTGTTTCTACTGCCAATTTTTAATCCATTCTGATGTCAGAACTTACAAAGCATAAAGCTTCTTTAATTTCTCTTACAAGTTCGAAATCTGCTGAAGAATTGAAAGCATATCCTCTTTAGAAAAGCAATTTAACTAGCTAATCTGTAACATGTCTTCCTGCAATATTCATTCTTTAAGCTCCTTGATGTAAGCAATATCCATCAAATACAGGCATACAATGAGTCACACCATCTCCTGCATCTAAGAGTAAAGCTGTTCTTAACCCTTCTGCAAAAAGGGGAAGCAAAGCTTAGATTCCTACATTAAGTTTAGAGAATCCAAATTTTTCGAACTTGATTTCTGCCATTTTTTCTCTATTTCTTTTGGGATTTCCAGCAGCTTCAGTCATTAAAACTGTCTATCCTTTTGGATCTATTCCTAACTAAATAAAATATAAATTATATGTACTTTTTTATAGCCATAAGCCCAGATTAATTCCATATCATCCCAATTCTTCACAACTCCTTCTTCTAGTGGATGTGTCAATTCCAATAAACCTCTATAAGGTTGAGCTTCATCACCAATCATAATATCCTTTGAATCTTAAGCTATTATTTACTTTTAAGTTGGCATCATCTAATTATTCATCAGCTCTTAAAGTAGGTCTTCCAACCATTGCTGGAAAAGAGTGACTTGGAAAGTTATTTCCCGCAAACCCAATTTTTAAATATCTTGATAAAAAACATTATTTACCCTGTACCAGAATCCTCTATTATAGGCACTGACATATGTGATTTATATTTAATATAATCTCTAATGTTTTTTATTTTTTTAATAATCTTGATTTTTCATACGTCTAATATTACTATATACTATACAGAGTAGAGATTTAAATAAGATCTTAGTCTAACTGGTATATTCAATTTGATAATTGAAATAAATTACAAAATTAAATTCATGACAACGAATTGGTCAGCTTTGATCTAATAAGCTTCCTTAAATCTCTCTTAAAAATAGTAATAACAACAATAAGTTCAGCAATTTTACAGTGCCCGCTAAATAAGACCTTCTCTGTTTCTTAATGAAGTAGACTTTCATCTTCCAACCATTCCTTAAACTCAATAAAGGCAAATTACTGAAGATTATACAGAGAGGATAAGTGGTCCTAAAAGCTTGGCTGTAAGCCCTTAGTATAGAAAAACATAGCCAGATTAATAGGAGATCAGAAAAATAGAACTTCCTAAACATTTTGTAAGATCATTAAGAAAGTAAAGATTATACATCCGAAACTCAGAGGCTGACTTGAAGGTGCTTCATACTTTTGTGGATGAGGAAAGATAGCGTCCTGAATATTTAACTCCAGAATAAAAGAGAACACCTATCACAAGACTACATAGTCATGCTTAGACATTTAGATCACCATTATTTAATGCTGGAGAATAAATTGTCACTGATCCCAAAATCAACTATAACATAAAAATTAATAATCCAGCTACAAATCCTAAATCTGTATCTGATCCAACTCTTACACTCACAGATGAGCATTTAGTTCCTCACACTCTTAAACCTATGCACAAAAAAACTGTATCTTTTAGAAACTCAATTACTATAGTAGATGTCTAAAATGGTACGATTAGCAAGGATACACTCAATTAAGGTGAGAAGCCTTTAGTTCATATTCATAAGCATACTTAATCATAGATGACGGAAGAAGACTCGACAAAGGATCTTTTGAAATAATTGCACCCAGATTTAGTAAAGTAATTATAATCAGGATCATTCAGAAAAAGAGGTTGAACTATTTTTTAAATTTATGATTTATCGAGTATATATTAAAATTTTCATTATATTTACTTTAGTATTTATTGACATAAACTTTGCTTGAGAATAACTAAATCTTATAATTTTTTTTTATATTCCTCTGGAAGTGTTGGATAAATAATTTCAATCATTTCCTCATCAAATTCTTAATCTTCCAAACTAACAAAAAATTAATGTAACCCTTAACAAAATTCTTCTAGTTGTGAAGAGTATTTCAAGTAATGTTTTTAAAATACTTCTTTTGAATTATTTAATGTATAGTTATAAAATGCAAACCTAAATCAATAAAATAAAATTACCATTTTTGAATTTAAAGTAATTTCAATAACCTATGTAAAGGGGAAAGCAGAAAACTAATTTTAACTTTGTGAAATGCTAAAGGAAAGGATTTGATTTATTTATCCAAATCCCTATACTTCTTAGTTAAGCGTTTGGTTTCTTCTAACAATTACTCTGCTGAAAGACTAAAATTTTCTTATTATTTTTCATAGGGGCATTCATAAAAGCTTTTTTCATGATCCTTTTCCCAAGATTTGCCACAGACAAAACAAAAATGTTGTTAACAAATACATTTTAAATGATTACATCCTTAAGTTTTCTAAACAAACCTTCCACATTTTGGACAGCTAGTAGTATTTAAGTTGACCCAATGATCATTAGATTCCTTTAAACCAAAAATTCTTTTCAATATATCACATGGAACAGGGTAGTGTTTTTCATTTCTACATTTGGAGCAGAATTTGATCCCACACAAACATTTAACTGCTTTTTGGAACCTGGGGCATTTAAAAACATTTTCACATCCCAAACCTAAATTTTATAAAAAATTTTACCAGGGCACCATGTTATTGATGAATCACTATACATTAATCTTTTTATCAAAATTTTCTTGTATTAGTCATATTGTTCTAAAAATGTGTGAGGCAATCTTTATTTGCATTGATCCTATAAACAATTGACTAGTGGAATAAAATTAGCAAATTAAACATCAATCATTTATTTCCAGCAGGATTCACAAAATATATGTCCACAATTTAAATATAAGCCTTTAGGTTGCTCACTCATACAAATTTAGCATGTATTAATTTGTACTACTTGAACATCTGTAGTTTCAAAAATACCCTGTTCGATCATGCTAATTTTTTTTTTACCTTATTCATTTTCTTCAACTAAATACTCATTTTCTAGTTTCTTGAAGTCAAAGTTATAAAATATGAGCACCTAAAACCTTAATAGAGAATTTACATTCAATGCTATTTATTATGTTGTTCCGATAAGATCTGCTATTTCAAGTATTTTGTTCTGAAATTCTGCATAAAGTTCTTATTAATTCATTAATCTTGCTTTTTCTTCTTCAATTGTTAGATAATTTTGTTCTTCTTCATAGTCATATTCATCCACTTCATAATCGAAATTATCCATATTTTATAATAATAAATATAATAGTTTTACACTAATATCAATATCTTCTACCTATTGACTTAATTAACTAAGAGACTTAGATTTGTTGAGCATTGAAATATAAAGCTGTGTTATTCCTAGTAGTTCCATTATTTCTGCTACTTGGCTAAGATAGTAAATTTTCAAGTGATTCATATCTGCGAATTTATTAAATCTCATTGATTTTTAATGAAAAAGGATCTCTCCTTTTTTTATTTAGGTTGTTGCTTAGATAAGTTTATGAGAAAGGCAAATTAGTATTCAAATCAACAATTGAAGGTCTCTTAAATATGAATTCTTAAGAATTATTTGTCTGAGTGGCTTCGAGTGTGCGAAAATTTTTGGTTTTTGATCTTAGCTATTACAATTCTTTATTTCTAGAGTTCACTTAATTAATGTATTCTTATTTATTTTCTTTTGTATTGGAATCCTCAATAATAGTAAGTGAGTCTATTAAGTCAGATTCTTGTGTTTTTTATCTCTTTGGTGTACTAACAATCATCTCGATTTTGAAATTAAAATTAACTATATGCCTTAATTTTATAAAAAAAACAGCTAATTTTATTTTGAAGAATAAGAAAAGGATACTTCTTAGTAAAGACTTGTTTAGGTATTATAAATAGATTAGCAGAACAATAAATCTATTTAAATGACATTATAATAGTAATAGAATGATAAATTTCTGATATAGGATAATAAAATTATGAAACAATTACATTTAATCAATATACCCCTGAACTTTTCTCTTCTGAAAATTTATGTTCTTCAGAAAGTTTTCTGAGTCTTTCTTATCCTACAAGGCTCTCTAAGAGTGTATCAAATTCATTAACCTTGCTTATTTTCGTTTATCTAGATATGTTTAATGATACTTATTTAAAATTTTTGAAATCAAAAGATCTATAAACCCTTTAATTCCTTGATCTTAGGATTTTTCAGTTTCGATTAGAAAGAGAATGAACATTCTGATTTTTTCAGTTGTGTCTTTTCTCATCAGAACATCATTGAATGCAAAGGCAAAAGCATTGGCAAAGGCAGCTCTGAAACTGGGATCTAAGGATGCTGTTTTTAGTATTTCTGCAACTCTCAAATAATTTGACAGATTACGCTTAAGTTATTTCTTCTTCTTGGGAAAGAGATTTAAAGAACTCTTTAACCTCATATTTAAATATTGGATCATTAACTATTTAAACGACTAATTTTTGAGTTTGGTCTTGAATTTGTTTATCTTGTAATAAATCTAGCACTAATCGCTTTCCAAAGACTTTGGATTCATCTAAAAAGGCCTAGTTCTAAATAGATTATTTGAGCAAAGTCACTATGCTATCCTGTACTTATTATTGTTTTCCTAGTCTCTGAACAAAATCTACTGACTCCTACTGAACAACAGGGTCTCTTAGGATTGTTTAGACTTCAGTCTAATCATAGAAAATTGAATACTTTGACAAAGCTATTGAGAAATACTTCCATAGGCTATCCTGGAGCTACTTCTCCTTGAACTGTTTAAATGAAAGAATTTCTCATAGTTTTGAAAACATCTTTGTAAAGTGGATATGTGACAAGTGCAACAAGCATAAAGATCTTACCTTTATGCGGTGCTAGAACTTCTTTAACACTCATCCATTCTTCGGTAATTCCCCAGGATTTTTGAAATGTTTTGAATGGATGTCGTATGGGTGTATATAGTAGTGTTATGAACTACTTTGCTTTATTAAACATAAATATTATGTGTTCAAGAGGAATTTTTCAATTAAAATATCTTCAGCTCTTCTACTGTGATTATGGAGGCAGTTCAGGATTAATTAGATCATTGATCCCCACTTTAATTGATCACCCCCTCCTAAATAGACCAAAAATTGATTTCAGATTGTATGTTAAAAGAAATTAGCATCCATTCTTAAATGGAATTTATGTTAATGGATACGAGAAGCAAATTCCATTAAAAGGTGTATCCACAGAGGAGGAAATCATAGATAGAATAGCTCTTTTGAGAAACTCATGTACTCTAATATCTAATTAGTCGGAACATAAAGTTTGAGACATGCAGGTAGAAAGGTAACCACTTTGACACCATCAGTTTAAGGTGGATGGAATGAGAGCCTTTTTAATAGGCAAAATTATCCTAAACATGAGATGGAAGTCTTGAGATCCTTCCCTCAAATCTAAGTCCCAGAGCCAAGAGTGATTCCAGTTGATAAACCTATAGAGGAGCATCGTAAAACATTGGACCCGTATTAAATATTTTAAAAGCCTAAATATGGATCAAAACCAGGAACTAATATGTGAAATTATATATTAAAAATGTTAAATTTATAGCAAATAAGTAAAGGGTTCTAACAATAAAAAGTGCAAAGCAAGAAACAAGTTGAATTAATATTATCTCAACTTCAGTAACAATTTGTGGTGTGTGAAAGTCCAATAGTTATTCAATTGCTTAAAACCCTAAATTAATTACAATTAATGTTGAGTATTCAAATGTAAGATAATCATCTTTAAAAAGGAACCAGAGTCTGAGATTTCTCGTGAAATCTGGTTAAGTGACAAAATTTTAGAGTAATTCTGCTGCTATTGAATAAGTAATTGAGGATGAGTATGAAAAGAAATAAATGATTGATAAAATTTAGTATTTAGACTTTTTGGAAGTGAGAATAGATAGTAGTGGTGCAAAGCAAATGTAGTTAACTATTAATGAATATGTGATTGAGAGAGTGAATTAAACATCAGAAAAACCTGAAATTGATCAAATTTTGACACAACATTTAAGAAATTAAGACACTCTTACTTAGTTATTGATTAAAATTTATTGTATACTGCTTGTGATTCAATGGGAATTTAATAACACAATAAATGAGACAATAAAATCTCTGAATTTAGATTTAAATGAAATTGAGGTGAAATAGGAGACTTTTAAGGAAAGAGTAATTATGACAAACCTTGATTTAATTTATAAGTCAACTAAGTATTAACCAAAAAAGGAAGAGAAAAACATTCATCCTTAAAACCATAGATTGTTTTTATATTAATAGACTGAAAATAATTTGATTACTAGAGCGTTTGAATTATTAGACAATACTATGTATGGGAAAAGAAAACGTAGTTTTGAGAAGGATAAGGAATCTGCTTATTAGAACTTTTCCCAAAGAGTGCTACCTGAAATGCCAATGGATATATTTCGGGTAGATCCCTACATGTCTTATTAGGCATAAGCCTTATTCTCATAAGTTGCCCCACCACAGAATTCACCAGCCTTAACTCATGTTTCAACTTTATCTTAATATAACAGTTTATGTCTTTCTCCTTCAAATTCTGATAGTCATAGTATCGCATCATAGAGATTAGGGACTTTTAAGGATTATAAAATAATGCCCAATTTAATTGATTAAAATTAATATGCCCAAATTAGTTAATAGAATATAGATGCTTAGATAAGACAAAGAAAATTATTGAATAATCAGCAATAAAATCAAAGAGTGTCAAGAAGTAAATCAAATTCAACTGTTATGCCGGATATATTTAAAGAGATAGGTTTGAAGGATGAGAAAGTGGATGAAAAATAGAAATAGAAGGTAAGTAAAAGAACCCAAAATCCAAAGAAACAAGTGAAATAACCAATTAAGTGATAATGTTTTATTATGACCTACAATATTATATATTCACCAAAGGGAATGCGCTTCAAAGAAATTTGGTTCATTCTTGCTGGGTTTTTGGAAGTTTCTGATGAAGTATTTACGCATTTCCTCCCAACAGAATAGGCACATTGAATAGGGTAGACCAGGCATTCTTAAATTAAATGAATTAATACCCCAAATTGAGAATATCTACTGGTCTTGCTCCAAACCAAGTATTAACACCTGGAATATAGACAATGAATATGAATATGATAGTTTCAAGGGCAACACCATAAAACATAACAGTATTGACTGGTGAATTGATGAGTGACATTTTACGTTCTAAATTATAATTATGAATACATTTGCATGAAAATACATTTGACCATTGAACAAGGACGACAGCAACAAAGTATGAGGTTTATGCATATTTAAGTGCAGCAGTTTTGAAGCATGCATTAGTATTAATTGGATATCCTGATCCTTCAAGAAGTGAATCAGGTCTTCCAAAGTATCTGCACAATTAATCAGAGTATTGACTCTACCATTCTGGGAAGACTGGGAACCATCTTCCAGCTGTTTAATTGTAATCAACAAATATGTATCTCAAATCATAGTAGATAAGTTCTGGATTAATCCAATTGAGTGGAATGTTTTAAAATCCTATGGTTGAATCATAGACGTAATCATTTGTACCATTTTTAGTAGGTGGTACCAGCAATGGAGCCATTTACCAATTAGGACTATATGGTTATGTTGTCAAGAAAGGACTAATTTATAAATATAAATTACTTATTCATATTTGGCATATCCCAAACCCAACTTGTAGGAGGTGGTGTAAATGGTTAACCATTAGCTAATGTAATTGGTGCCCATGGAATCTTTTAATAAGGAGTATTCATAAAGCTAAGTAACAAATGTGGAGGGAAACCGTATTCATTCATAGTACTGAAATAACTAAAGAATCCTGCTGATGTAGCAATAATTCCTTATAATAAATAAGCATGTGTGATAAGTTTCAGTGATACAAGATGATCATCCTTCTTTCTCGGTTTTCTTGTCATGATATCAATTTCAGCTTCTTCATAAGCAAAAGAAATGGCTGGAAGAATATCAGTACCAATACAAATTGTAAGAATAAATGCATTACTTAATGGTAATGGTAATCCAAGTGCAATTTCACCAACGTATGGGAATACTTCAGTAATATTTGAGGTTAGTAAATAAACAATTGTTTTTTTGAGATTATCAAAAATCTTTCTTCCTTCTTCTACTCCATCAACAATTGAAGCGAAATCATCATTAAGTAAAATCATATCAGCTGCATCCTTTGTAACATCAGATCCAGAAATACCCATACTAATACCAATATCTCCTTATTTAATGGCAGGTGAATCATTAACACCATCTCCTGTAACACCACAAACATGTCCAATAGATTAACAAGCTCTAACAATCATTAATTTTTAAGCAGGAGATGTACGAGCAAATACTATTTGTGGTTTACTACACCAACTTCTTAGTTTTTAATCTTTTTAATTATCAGGCAATTGAGCCTCTTCCTCCATGGCTTCAAGAATTAAATCTCCATGAATAACTATAGCAGGAGCTAATCTAAATGCTTCTTCATAAGACATTGATGGATTTTCATCTAAAAGATCATCAACTGTTTTTCCTGTGATAATACCAATTTGTTTTGCAATTGCCCCTGCAGTTGGAGGTTGATCTCCTGTAACCATAATAACCTTTATACCAGCAGACTAGCATTTTTGAATGGCAAAAGGAACAGAGTCTTTTGGTGGATCAATCAATGAAATCAATCCTAAAAAAGTAAAACCTTCCATTCTGAAATTAAGTGTATCGACAGAGTTTAAATTGAATTTTGTTCCTTTTGGGAATTCAGCTCTTGGTAAATGTAATTTAGCAAAACCAAGAACTCTTTCTCCACTCTTACCAAAAGTCAAATTAACTTGTTTAAACTTTTATGTGACTTATTCATCAATAGGTTGATTTCTGCCTTCAATTAACAAGTAATTGCAGAATATCCATAATTTTTCTGGTGCACCCTTAATGTAAACACAATAATATGAATCATGAGTTTCCCAATTGACAATACAAAGTGAGAATTTATTTGTTGAATTGAATGGCATTTTTCCTTAAGACCCATCTGGTAATTCAACAAGTGTTCTTCTATTTCTTGTTAATTCAATATCTTCTATTGGTTGGAAGAATTTAATGAGTGCAGTTTCTGATGCATCACCAATAGTTGGTGTTTCGAGCCAATTTACAGTTGCTTTATCCTTGACTTAAATATTGAATCTAGCTTCACTGGTGATAATAGCACAATCATGTAAATCTCTAAATGTTGGATCTCCAGTTTCATATTCATATTCAGCATTTTTTCCATGTTTTTATCTATTTAATGCTCTTCTCTTTAATCCATCATACCATACATTTTCTACAGTCATTTTATTCTAAGTTAATGTACCAGTCTTATCTGAGCAAATGCAACTGGTTGATCCTAAGGTTTCTACGGCTTCTAAATTCTTGACTAACACTTATTTGTCAGCTAATCTTTTTGCTGTAATAGCCAAAGAGACTGTAATACATCCTAATAATCCTTCAGGTACATTGGCGACAATAATACCAATAGCTTATTATATAGCTGTATCAATTTCAGCTTTCTCAACAGCCAATGACAAAATCAAAAACAAAATACCCAAACTTACAGCAATAATAGAAATCAAGATGACGAATCTCTTTAACTCTTAATTCAATGGTGTTTCTGGGGTATCACCACCTGTGGCTAAATCTGCAATCTGTCCCATCACAGTTTAATCACCAATATTAACAACAATTCCTTTACCAGATCCTTCTTTGCATAAAGTACCAAAGAAAGCTAAATTTTTTGTTTCTAATGGATTCTCACTTGTATTTTCAACAACTCTTAACAATGGATCACATTCTCCAGTCAAAGCAGAGTTATCTACTTTCATTTCTCTAGATTAAATGACTCTAATATCAGCTGGAATTTTGTCTCCCATTTTCACTTCTATTAAATCCCCTGGAACAATCTTTTCAGCTGGTACTTATTTCTTGACTCCACCTCTAATAACAACACATTATTAAGGTAAGAAATTTTTGAATCCTTCCATTAAAGCTTCTGATTTAGCACTCTGATTGAATGTAATTGTACCAGTTAATAAGATAATACCAACCAAAATGATAGCTACAATAAATATTATGAACTACCTAGCCATAAATTTGATTTGGCACCTAAAGCTGTTGTGTTAACACCGTATAGAATGAAGCACATTAATGCTGCAATCCACAATAAAATTGAAAATGGTTACAACATTTCCATAATCAATTTCACGTACCAAGGTGTTTTCTTCTTTTCTGTGAGTTTGTTGTCACCAAACTGACGATTCTTGGCAATTGCTTGATCATCTGTCAATCCTTCAGACAATGATGTTTCCAATCTACGTTAAAATTATTATTACTATGCAGCAAGCTCTTACAAACTGATGATATGCTCTCTCATGTTTCTGTATCCCTCAACTTAGTTTTGAGTGGCTTTAATTAAATCCTTTTTGTTTTCTGTAGGCTTATCATATTGTGCAACAGGCTCCACAACCACTCTTTCTCCCCTGTCCTTGACATAAAATTATATTATACTTGTTTCTAATGCAGAATTTAACTCTGCCTTGACACTAAATTGGCTGCTTTCATTGAGCTCTTTCTTGCATTTGAGTTTGGCTGCATACCTAAATCCACACTTTGCCGAAGTATTTGAAAGGCTCCTGCTATTTTAGGATCTATTATTTGTTGCCCGTAGTTCTATTTTCCATCACCAAGAGGCTAATATGCCATCCTTTAATAATTAAATAAAATAATATCTTAGGCATCATCATTCCATCACATTTTAAAATATAGAATCTAATTGACTTAGATTACGACAAAAATCGAATCACTAAATAATCTATATTTTATATTTTATGAAAAAGAGAATAAAGAGATTACAAGGTTCATCTTATGTTATTTCCTTGGAACCAGAAGATGTCTTAGGGTAGGGTTCCTTTGGAAAGGTGGTCAGAGCATTCGATCTCGATAATCGGGATGAGTAGTTAGTGGCAAAAATAATGGAGATCGGAACTTAGAGTAAATTGGAGTGCCTTCAATAAGAGTTAAATGTTTTAGAATAATTTCAGAGTGAGCATCAAAATCTAGTGCAATATAAGTATTCTTTTTTTGAACAAAAAGGCGAAAGAAGTTGTAATCCACTAAAGCTTGTTACATAATAATGGAATATTGCAATGGTGGAACCCTTGAAAGTAAAATGAAAAATAAATTCTGGTCAGAGGCTGAGGTGATTGATTTTTTGGGTTAATTTTGTAGTGGTTATCGTGAGTTATACATGCAAAATATCATTCATAGAGGTACTTGCTACATCATTTAGATTTAAAACCTGCTAATATTATGCTTCATGATAGACTATATAAAATTACTGATTTTGGATTAGCTAAGATAGTGAATTCGCTAGTAGATAAACTGACAATATCCTTTAAAGGTACTCCACTATATATGGCTCCCGAAATGATTCAAGAGGAGGCTGTAGCAGATCCTAAAATAGATATGTGGAGTCTCGGTGTTATTGTGTACAGAATGCTGTACAATAAATACCCTTTTTTGGTGCAGAACAAGAAATATGATAAGGAGACTGCCTTTGCAGACATTGTAAACAATCCACTTACATTCCCTCCAATACCAAAAAGAACGGAATTTATTACTACGTTATTAGAAAAAATGCTCAAAAAATCTCCAAAAGAGAGAATCAGTTGGGAGGAAATGTTTTAATTGCCTCAAATAAAAATTTAAAATCAAAAACAATTAGATGAAAAGCATTAAATGATTTCATCATCACTTTTTATATAGTAAATGGTAATTTAGAAGGTTTCACTCATTAAGGTATAGCCTTTTAAAAACAAAAAAGTCCTTTCTCTTGTTTCGCAAGTATTGACTGAGGATGATATAAAAAAGTAGAGTGAAGAGAAAGATCTAGAATAGAAGCAAGTACTTACTGAAATGATGAGCAATTTAAATACCTAGTAAATGTAAATATTATTTATAGGTTGTAATAACAATTACTAATTAACTAAATTGAAGATATTCTCTTCTTCCATCATGAACAATTGTTTTTTTTAGATAAAGTTGCTATGAGGGTTTATAGATTAAATTAAGTACTACCAACTATTGATAACAACATTTCCCTTAATATAGCTGCGAATCTGTTAAGTGATGCAATTAATAAAGGTTAAAAATTGTAAAAATTATCCCCTCTCAATCATTTATAAGTTAATTAATACAAGAATTCTCAAAATTATGATATCTTTCAGTCTCTTATTCAATAAGATTTACTAGGTTTAATGGACTTTTTTGGAGATATAAAAGAAAAGATTAAAATAAAGATTAAAAATCCAATAGCAGAATTAATTCAATAGACAAGTCAATTGCCAACAATTACAAGTGTGGTTCAAATATTTATAACTTTGAAATATTTGATAGACTCTTAAAATTTAGAAAATTTAAAATTAAATACAATGGAAGAGTTTTGGGCTTATTATGAAGAGGTTGAAAATACTTCAGAAAATGAGGCTTTAAAATATATATAGTAATTATCATGATTAAAAACAAGGAGAATGTTATAATTTACCCATTAACTATTTTAATTGTTCTTCTTGATACTCAAATCCTAATTTTTCAATATGAAATTGTAGAGAATGATAGCACGATTCTGAAATCAAAACTTCAATTGCTTTCAAATGAAACTAAATTTAAATTAAAATAAACTTGTTTTTCTAGTTCTTCGTCATCTATTTCTTCATTTATGTCGAGAATTCTTTCATAAATAGAAATATCTCCCTTAATTAAAAATAAGCACATAGCAATCTTTTTAAACTTAATAGTGAATGTTTTCGAAAAAACCATTTGCTCATATATTATCTGTATTTCCTCTTACACAATTTGTTGATTGTAGTATTTGCAGATTTTATCAATATATTGATTACTAAATTAACCCTAGACATGCCTTAATATCTAATTATAATGAGTTATACTTCCATTTGTTATATTTCATAAATTTGGGCTTCTTCTAAGAGATAATAAATCTACATTAAAAGAATAGACCTATTATGATGAAAATTAATTTTCTGCCTTGTTTGAGATTTGGAGATTACTAAATTATTTTAATGTTTTACAGGCATTTAAAAGATTGATTTCGAAGGCAAGAAGAGGAATTGAATCTTGTTGTTTTTTTCTACACTGCTAGATTGCATTATAAAATTCGATTTCTTATTCAAATATTTAACGATCAATATCAGGTTTATCATTTGAACTATTTTATTTGGAACTAAGTACATTATTTTAAATAGCTTCCATTGTTTAACAATACGAATATTGTTTTGCCAATTCTGCCCCTGTAAGATAAAACTACGAATACAAAACATTTGATTTAATTAATATTCAAAACAGCCAAAAAGTAATGAGTGACAATAAAATCGTTCCATAGACTGTAGCAGGTTCATCAAATGATTTTCGAAGTGTCTTGTTTTCATAGGAATAGACTTTTGAGGTTTCTGCCCACAATGAAGGTGAATCTTGAGTGGCTATGAGATAAATCTTGTACCACTTTGATGAACTCAGATTTGTGAAATTGTATGCAATAGACTATTATGAATATAAAAATACATCGGTTTCATAGTATGAAATAAAATAATTTGTTATTGTTTAATTTAAACAATCAGCAAAGTATTTCATTTGAATATTTGTTGGCGTTTTACCATTAATTGCTATTTCACCATTAGCAAACTTAGGAGTAATATATCCCCAAACTAATCCAGTATCTCTTAATCTAATGTTATATATATATAGCCATGTCAATCCTCTAGTAAATTTAAGTGTGCTGATTATTTCTGGGGATTTATCGAAAGTAACTTCTTCTAATTAATTGATAGAATAAAGTCTTGTACTATTCGTAAGATTGCCCACAAAATATCTGAGAAAGTGTGTATCTTGTACTCCTGCAATTACTTATTTCCAATTGTTATCTGTTGGAAGATCCTAATTGGGTAGAAAGTAATATTAAACGGCTGAATTCACACTTTCAGTATTAGATTGATCGCTGGATTCATCGCTGGATTCATCGCTTGATTCATCGCTTGATTCATCAGTAGCTACTGTAGTTTCAAGCATTCTATATGTTGAGTAAACTTAAGTGGAATTGAATGTTAAATTTTTAAATGTAGAATTTTTACAGTAAATTGCGTCATAACTTAACAAATTGTAACAAGGATATGCAAATGAATAACACAACCAACAAGAAATGTCTAATTTATGTATATTAGAGAGTAAAGTGCCAAAATTAAATGTTAATTTCAATAATCTACCATTATTATTTTGAGTAACAAATTCTATATAATCGGTTTCATTCTGCATTTCATACTAATTAATTGCCCAACTTTTGATTTTGTACCAAGTACGTGCTCTATTAATAATATTTATTAATACTTCAATTATCTTAAAGTGAAATTATAAATAGTGTTGGCCTTAACAAAAAGTACACCTACTTATTCTTAATAATAATCAGCATATTTTAATTAAGTATTGTTTTCAGCCATAACCTTAACATTGTCATAATATCTCTAAAATCCGTTGAGCATTGTAACATGATAGTAAATAGTGAGATGTTAAGTGGAAGAAAAACTGATAATCTACTTATTTGAGTAATCTGATAATTAATTTAAAGTCATGGTATAAATAAGTGCTGTTTTCTTAATATTATTAACTGGATTAATTAATATAAATTTAGTTAATGGTGTACTCTAGGTGTAATAGTTTGCTGAACTACCAGTAAATGTAATTTGCAATGTACAGTAATGATCAGCACTTATGGATGTAATTTCGACAGTGGAAACTACAGTAAATGTAATTTTGAGACTCTTTTAAGTAACATCTAAAGTCATTGTAGTATCTGAATTACTGCTAAATTTAAGACCTGGAGAATCAGTTTCATTGAATGGTATTAATTCTAAATTAAGTATAAGATCTTCTACTGGAATCATATCTGAAAAATCAATAAGCACAGGTATTGATGAAAGAAATAAAGGTATTTCATATTCTGAATATTAAGTAGATACTTTGGTTTATGTTGTAGAAATCATAACTTAAATGATACCAGCATCACTATAAGTCATTGGTTCTTCTTCACTTTTAGTGAAATATAAATAATAAGCTTAAGGATTGGTTGCACCGAGACATCCAATTCTTGTAAGTGCTTTACCATCGCCAGGATAAGTAGATAATTCATTAATAACTTAAAATGTACCACTATTAGATGAAATAGTAAAAGTTAATTATTTATTGTATCCCTAACTTAATAATCCTAAAGAAATTATATCACTAAATTACCCAGGTTTTAGGGTTAATTCATTATAATTTAATCTCAAAATGGTTTCTGATGAAGAGAGAGTATATGCAATATCTGAAGAAGTTTCTTATTTCCAATAAATTGTAAGTGTTGATGAATTGGCTTCTAATTTGAATTATGGAATATTTGCATATACTTTGGTGGAAAGTTATTATATTTGTGTTTGATCAGTATTTACAAGGAAAAGTGTTGGTAAAGCTATATAACACGATGAAGCTTCCATATTAGTCATACCAAATATATTTATAACTAATTTAGTGTTGGCATCTACTGCTGTTTCAAATGGCATCAATAATCTATTCCCTATTGATGAACATTTTGATAAAATAATTGTTGTAATATTATTCTCTAAATACCCATTGCAAGATGAAGGTGGTTTTAATTATACGAGTTTTCCATAATCATTGGAGGGGAAATCAATAACTAAGTATTGTCCCACCAACACTGATGCTAAAGGTTCAATATAGTAGGTATATTATGATTCAGTTCTGATTGCTGTGTTTGTAATATCAAAATCTCTAATCAATAATGATGTGATATAGTAGATGTTGTAGCTACATCACTTAAGGTGCCATATTCACTAATAGTAGATTCAACTGTATCATAGTCTATCATAATGAATAGACTATCATCATTATATGATGAAGGTGGTTATACAATTCCAATGATTGTTACATTAAATGGTTGTAATGCTTCAATTGTTAATGTAAACAATTTAATTTTAATAGTTCTTTCATTACTATATTAACAATATGCATCAGTATTATTAATTTGACAACTTAAGCTTTTTTGATTGTCATATGAATTATAATAATATGGTAAATTAACATATAGAGTAGAAGTTGAATTAAACTATGAACTTAGTATTAAATTGATTGTCACTTGCAACATTGAAGTGGGTAAGGAAAATAATTTAGCTAGACTACTTGTAGTAAGGAGTACTGGAGCTGCATCGAAAACGATTGGATCATTAATAGCAGTTCCTGTTGAAAGCTGTGTTGTACCACTAAACATTTAAACTTATGGAGCAATATATGTGGCAGGTGTTATAACATTGAAGCATCTAAAAATGTATTGATTACCAGGATCTAAATCTCCCACAGGCATAATAGTAATCATGGAGAAAGTGGCTCCATTAAATGATTTCCAGTCAAAACTTGTGCTACCATCCTAATTTAATATTTAACATGTAGTTTTGGCTACTGTTGTTGTAGCAATCATAGCAATCACAAATTACAAATGTTAATTGTATAAAATTCCTCTATTTACGAGTTAAAAATTAAATTGAAATTATCCCCTCATACCCGAATTAACTCTCTCAAATACTACTCCATCAACTTTGATACTTGGCCCAAGGGGAGTGTTATAAAACTTTAGAATGGCTGCTCCTACACTTGTTGCATCAATTTATAATCCACCTGAGGTGTATGTAATTACACTATAGGTTTAATCACTTGCACTAGTATCAGGCATGTTAACTCCATATTGTATGATTGTGTATGTATCAGGTGGGAATTACACTGCAGCAAGTAAGGTGAATCTGATTTCTACTCCTGCTGTCGTAGTAATAGTACAAGTATGATCGATTTAGGTAGCATTGGCACTTGTTTTCATTTAACATTTGCTGGCTGTATTTACACTAAATGGCCATGAACCAGATGTAAATCCCATTTTAACATAACCATCCTTAGGAATACTGTTGATTGTTGTAAATTGCCATTAAACAATCTGATCTTGGTATCCTCTTATGATTATAGATTTAGTAATAGTTGGTAATTATAGTTATCCAGTGTTCAATGTACTAACAGTCTCAGTCGAGAAGGATTACATATTTCCACTGTTGTCACTCCATCCAGAATATCCCCCTGATGGTGTTTGAACACTCGAATATGGATAATTGAATCCAACTATTTAAATATATTGACTTATAGCTGTAATTACAGTATCACCTACCATTGGGCATAGAAATCCCACAAAAGTATTATAATGATAAGGAACACACTTTTATTGATATGTTAATCCTGGATTGAGGATTAATGCTTTTGTATCAAAACTTGGACCAATCATACTCCACTTACCTTAATAAAAGAAGGCTGCTCCTTAAAATGTTCCACTATTTGGAGCAATGATAGCTGTTGCTTGTGTATGTCCATAGTAAACTTATGCAGTTGTATCTGAATCTCCAACACGAGGATTGAAATTCACTAAATCTAATTTATAACTAATAGCATCAAGAGTTATGCCTGCATTTTTATTCATGACTGCTGTAGGCGCTGCTAGTGTTTACTCTATTATTTAACTATAAATTTAATTTAGATGATACCTTTTAAAGGCAATAAAATTGCTATAAATTTTATCCTCCTGGTTTTCTGATATTGTGGCTATAAAAAATTACAATTTATTTTTGTTAGTGATTGTTGTAACTGGAATAACTAATTAAAATGGAGAGGCTGGTCCACTTTAGGCCAAAGTGTCATCTAAAATAAATTCCACTCTATTTAAATGGTAGACTGATTATAGAGCTAGAATTTATGAGCCACTAAATCCATAGCATTATTATTTGCGATTCATTGTTGATGAACAGGACACATACTGCTTACCCTCTGGAGATAGACCTTCATTGAATGGTGATAGCTAAAGAATATTATTAAAAAATCTGTACATTTGAAAAAAATATTGCTAATCGAGCTGATTTATCCACTACAGATTAATCTAAAAAGCCCGTTACTCTAATAAAGGCTGGAAAAAGGGTCCCATCTAGATTGGATGTTGTGCCGGTCCAGAAATTAACAACAGAAATATAGAGATTAGTCATTTTGTTTGGACCACTCAGAGTGTATGAATTAGTGGCAATTATACCTTTGATTGGGATCTTAGGGGTGGAGGATTCAACACTTTATCCAATAAAATCTATTAAATCTTCACTACAATATTATGTGCCATTATTTTTTATTATTACTGGACCTATTGAAACAGTGAATACATCAGAAGCAGCATTGCCACCAAATACTGCTGATTATGTCGCTGTTCCTGTTGGTGTTTTCAGAATTTCTATTAGTGTGTACTTTGAAGATATTGTGAGATCGTTTGTATCAGTAAAAATAAAGTTTGCAGCAGTGTAAACTGCAGGAGTTGGTGAGCAAGTGCCAGCAGGAGTTAATCCAAGAGGAGATTCTGCTATAACTGATGATGATCCCTTTTAAATCTTTGGATTCGTGTATAGTTGATAGCCAGTTTTGACAGCTCCTGAAGAACCTTAAAAAAAGTTAACTGGTGGTTGGGCTGTAAACAATAAACGCTATTCATAATCAGCATATTATAATCCAAATGATGAAGAAGAAGGACAAGTAAAAGGATCAGAAAATGGTTAAGAATGAGCAAAGGTATAACCATTACTTGCTTTATTCCCAGCAAGGGAGACACCATTTTAAGTTGTATAGGATGGACCATTATCTCTTCCAGCTGCTATTAATGGTATTGGATCATAAATTGTTCCATCTGATGCAGATTCTACCATTATATTACCAAAATCATTAGGCAAAGCTGATGGAACTGCTTAATAAGGAAAATACATTTTAATTGCTATAAAATATATTCCAGATATAGTTAATGAACCAACATTAGTACAAATAACTGTGATAGGTTGTGTTTATGTAACATGCAGGATACTGGATTTTTATCAAATTAAGGTAAGTTTTCTTGAAGGGACCCTTCTAAAATAATTGAGCCAGGATCTGAATGAAGTGTAAGTGTAACTCTAAGTTTTAAGTTAAGAGGAGTTGTAGCAGAGGGATAGAAAGTAAATTTAAATGAATTAAAATAAGGATTAACATTATTATCTCTAATAATAGAGAATATTGAAGGTAAAGTTGTATCTGATAGTTTCAATCCCCAAAGGAAATATGTGACTAAATTAGCATTACTTGTTCCCCAAGTAAGAGCAGAAGTGGTTAATATATTATTAACAGTTGTATATTCTACAATATGATTAGCATAAGATAATAATGTCATAACAGTAAATCCTCCACCTGTACTCTTAACAAATTTAGGATTTAATATACTGAAACTAAATTGAAGAGTATCATTAAATATTTAGAATAGATTTACTGTAAGTACATTATTAACAATTTAACATTTATATTGAGTAGAGGTAAGTGCTGCTATAACAGTACCATTGCTGAGAGTATATGATTCTGATGTACATTATTCTCCTTAAAATTGATAATGAGAATCAGTCATTTTAATTAGTATTCTTGAACTGCGTTCCATTGGTTTAGTAGGTTTAACACTAACTATTAGAGAATGCCTATAATCTAATAATGTAGGTGTGCTTGATTATAAAGTAAAACTGGCTACTAGGGAATTTGATGGTGCAGACGTGAATTCTAAGAGTGCAAACATTCTATTGTAATCATATTTAATCCATGAAACACTGAAATCTTATATAGTTTAAGCTTCTATTGAACTTTGAATGCCAACAATTTAATTGCTGAATGCTGATGTTGATGTAATACTAACTCTATAATAGATACCAGCTTCTAATGCTCTAGGATCACCATCCAAATTTAGAAATTATACGTGATACCATCCTGAGATATCCTTAAAAAGTGCTCCAGGAAATTCTGATATAGGAGTGCAATCAGTAGTGCTAACTTCATTGTATATTACACTTACTCCTTATGGGACTGTACCAATTAAGGAGCCTTCAATTTAGAAAGGGATTTTAAGACTTAAGTACCCTGATAATCCAAGGCCACTTTATAATCTAAAAGTAAAGGAGAATTAAGTATTATAACCGACATTCAAATAGTCTATTGAGTAATCTAGTGTTTCAATTAATCCACACCAGACTGTGCTGAGTAAAATGAACAAAAACATTTATTAATAAATCATTATTACATTATAGACTCCTATAATTGTTTGGCTTCTTTTTCATAGTGTTCTATTATTTCTTATACTCCAATTTCTTTCATTATATTAATCAATTCAATTAAAGTTTTATGTGCCAATGTTAGCATTTTATTATCAATCAATTATTCAATAATTTCATCAACATCTTTTAATAAAGAATCTTAATATTCCTAATTGTCAATCCAAACAGTGAACTATATTAACACATTGTAATACATATAGTTTAAAATCGCGTAAACTTTCTTCTGGTGTTTATAGTAAACAATCTCTTATTCTAAATTAGAGAAAAGCCTTTGCTCTATCTATTAAAAATCGCATATCTTCTCCTGTTGATTGTATATCTTCATCCTATAATCCATCATAAATTAATTCTAAAATTGAATCATGAAGTGCATTATTTGGTTCTACGAATAGGTATGCCAAATCCAATAATAATAGTAATTTCTCAGCTCTCTGAGTTGGTGTATGAATAGTATCGATAATTTATAAAGCTTCCTCATAAAATTCATGAGCATGCTCTAAAAATGTTTTATTTCTCACCATATACTTAATTGCTAAAATATCATACTAAATTATATTAACAAATACATCTAATAGTAAGTCAAAGTTCTCAGTATCACAAAGTGCTCTTACATCATATATCTTCTCAAACAGCTCCTATGTACCTCTGTTTTGAGATTCAAGAATACAAAAATACTCCATGCCAACCTCCAAAAAGATTGCATCTTACTCAAAACTATCAAGATATTCATGAAATTCTTTAAGCATTTCTTCACATTTAGCTACATCTGTAAATCGATATGTAGAAGCTAAGGAACAATATCCTGTAGCATACTCAATGGAATGTTTGCCAAAAACTTGCATGAATATTTCAGTAGATTTTTCAAAATAAGGTCTGGCTGAATCATAGTCTTTAAGTTTTAGTTGTATTTATCCTAACTCTTAGAAGAGTGCTCCAAATTTACCTACAGCCTTCTCTTTCAACTACTGGGCTTCATCTGCAATGTCACCATCCTAGTGTTCACTCACTTGTATAAATTGACAATACATTCAGAAACAATTGAAATATAATGTTAATTCTCTTTAATTGCTAATTCAAAGCGTTCGATGCTTTCTTACACTTAATCAGTATCAATGAGTAATCTACCAAACATCTCATGATAATAAACTAAATTGCATTGATACTAAGCTAAGACTTATTCTTTTAATTAAAATCCTTCGCTTTCAGAAATCTCATCAAAGTTTTCTAATAAATAATCCTTATTAAAGGTAATTGATTCAAGAAATTACCTATTTTAAAAACAATATTACTCTAACCATTATTTTAGTAATTCTTCTTCTGCTTCATCGTATTGCCTGAGAATTCTTAATTACATAACTGCAGCTGCCACACTATGCCACAAAAATTTTTCGAATCCGTCTGGATGTTTAGTGAATTCAACATTTTCATAGTGAAAGTTGTCTAAAAAACCTTCATCTAAGACTTCTTCTACTATTCTGTGATCATATTTTTGCATATCAACTAAATATTTTGCATAATCGGTCTTATCAAGCATTAGGTGAATGCATTTCTTTTGCTTTGATTTACCCATTTCTTCTCGCAATTCAATCACCTGTTTTAATAATTCCATTTGGTCGTGATCATTTGCACAATCGTTCATCTGATTGTACAGGCCATCTATTTCTGCTTTCTTTTTTTCTAATTCACTGACTAAGCGAATGTATTACTTTTTTTATTTCCAGTCAAAGAAGAAATTGTACTTTGGTACTTGTACATAATTTTTGAATTGCACTAATTTCACGGATTGCTTCACATTTAATAATCTCACTGCAATTCTTGCTAACATTATAATTAATGCAAAATAATTCCAGGAGACCAAGTTAGGAGCGAACATCCTATAGTTATATGAGACATCCTCTCAATCCTATCGTTAATAATGAGTACTGTAGTAGACAGATTGAAAATAATTGTACGATTGATAATAGTAAATACCTTCACACTTAATTGGCACTCTTTTAAGGTAAATTAGAAATATATAAGAAAAAATTGTATCTCTTGAAATGCAGGTTTAAAAGTATAGAGAATAGAATGAATTTCAATAGCGGGAAATTGAAAATTATCAATTTGAACTTGAATAAGTGTATATTAATACTCAAGAGAAGTTACTTCAATAGGAGATTTCTTAAGAAGATGTATTATTCAAGGAAGAAACAATTAACTAATAAAAAAGCTAAATCGATACATTGTAAGACAAAATAATGGAAATGTAGAATTCATATCAGCAAGAGAGATTACAAATGAAGTAATTGCTTTTGAACAAGGAACTAGATAATAAGTATTTAAATATTAGTATAAGAGATTACTTTATTCTGAATTAAGTAAATTACAAATATCCTAAAATCAAAAGTAAGTTTAAGAGGAAAAAATATAGTTAAAATAACTTTAAATTGAATTCAATGAATATAAAATGTAGAAAATCAAGGAAATAGAAAAATTATAGGAATAAATTAATATATACTAAACTAGGTTGAGTTAGATGGATCATATGTAATATATTCTATGATTGTAGTAAAACTGAAGATTTATAAAATTAATTAACGGCATCATTAAAAGAATTAGATCAGAAAAGAATTTAAAACCAAACAATGAATTAACAAATTTTACAATTGTAAAGTCAAAATACATCATTGAATAATCAATGCAATAGTTTAAAAGAGGAAAGAGCACAATTGAATAAAGAGAAGCAAGCTATTGAAACTTATTATTTAGATCAATTATAGAAATAGGATGCATAACTAGGTTAAATGATTAAGAGTTCTTAATAAACAGTTTTGAAATCTTAATTAGAGTAATTATAAATTAAATTTAAGATAGAAGGATAAATTAATATAAGAACTTAATATTTAAAAGTGTAATTGTTAAAATACAAAGCAGAAAATGAAGGAATTGGAACAAAATAATATGACTCTAATACTGGAGGTTGAAAGATTAAACAATATATTGAAATAAAAGTTACTTCAATTAGAAGATTAAGATAAGAGTATTTTGCAAAGAATGAAATAATAGTATGCAGAAGAAACAGAAACTTGGAAGAGTAGATACTAATAATTAAATAAATAGAATCATACAAATTAAGAATTAATAATGGTTTTATAAACAGAATTAGAGCATATGAAGAATAAGTAATTAATATGAATATATATATATAAATTAAAAATGTAACCTAGTGAATGGGAATTGAGTATTGCAATTATTGGTGACTCTGGTGTTGGGAAATCTACTTTTCTTCAAATGTTTCTATAAGGTTAATATGTTGCAAGACATAATGATAAAATTATGTAATGTACAAAAGAAGTTCCAGTTGGATAGAAAACTGTTAAGCTAAAGATAATAGATATTGTAGATTGTGTAATTGTATTTAGAGTGGTAAAGAACCATTTCGTTCAATGGCATGGGTACATTATAGAACATGTGTTGGAATTATTCTAATATTCGATCTTTCTAGTCGTGATAGTTTTGAAAGTCTTAAAAAATGGTATGAGGAAATACTTTAATATGTTGAGCAAGAAAAAATTGTGATTAGATTGATCGGAAATAAATGTGATAAATTACATTATGATTAAATGGAAGCAACAGTAGACAAGTATTTAATCATAAAATTAGACATTATATCTAATTTGAGGAGGGGGAATAATTTGCAGCTACTCATTCAATGAATTATTCTTAAACATCAAGTAGTTCTTAAGCATTAGTTGATGAAAATTATACAAGTGTTTAGAATATAATGATTGATTTTGCAGGGGAATTGTTATAATTTATTCACAAACATAAAGAAAATGGGACCATTGATGAAATATAAGGAGTTAAAAGTTTAAAGGTTTAAGTTGTTGTGTAAGAAGTGAAAAAGAAAATTAATCGTAGTTCTTGTTGTTGAATAAAAGTCTATAAACTGTCTTCTATGTAATATATATATATATTGTGGAATTACACTTAAAAAATATTTAATATTAATTATCTGATGAGTTCTTATGCATACTTATTTAAATTCATCATCATTGGTGACTCAAGTATTTGTATAATTTATTTCATAGGTGTTGGAAAATCATGCCTCCTATTACAGTTTTTAGATAGAAAATTTAAGTTGGATCATGATACTACAATTGGAGTTGAATTTGGAAGTAAAACACTCAATATTAGACAAAAAAACATCAAATTATAGATATGGGATACAGTAATTTAATATTTTATTGCTTTAGGCAGGACAAGAGAGCTTTAAATCTATCACAAGATCATACTACAGAGGATCTATTTGTGCTTTAATTGTATATGATGTGACAAGCAGAGATAGTTTTGAGAATATTAGTAGATGGATGGAAGAAACTAAGAGTTATGCTAATGATAAGATTACTTTGATCTTAGTTGCCAATAAGACAGATCTCTCAGATAAGTAATTAAATATTATACAATTATAGGAGAGTTATTTCAACAGAGGAGGGATAATAATTTGCTAAAAAGCATGATTTACTCTTTGTAGAAGCATCAGCTAAGACTGGATCTAATGTTGATAAAGTAATTTCTATTAATAATTTTAGGTCTTTTAAGATGCAGCAGATGCAGTTCTTAAAAAAATTGAATAGCGAGATATTGATGCAACTAATGAAGTATTTTATTTTTTTATATTTAGTCTATTGGTGTAAGGATTGGATCATAAATGACAGAAGAAATGATTGAGAAATAGAAAGAATAAAAGAGTTAAGCTAAATGCTGCTGATTATTATTATTTTAACTCTATAATTAAGATATTATTTACTTATGTTATAAATATTTATCTGTTGTTTATATATGATAGAAATTCATATATTAAGTATTAAAAATTCTTTATAAAATTATTATAAATAAGTCAAAAATAAATTATTATGTCATATATACAATTTAGATTCTAAGAAATATCAAGCTTTTTACAAGCCATATTTTAGCCTTTTATTACGATATAAAATACATTAAAGATTTAAGACTCTCCTTGAGTTATTTAGAACTCATAGGAATAAATTCTTAGAATTAAAGTTAGACTTTTGGTTGAATTTCTTTTTTAGGTGCTTTCGCTTTTTAAATTAATCTTGTAATATAGTTTTCCTAATTTTGTGACATATATTGAGCACATGCTTCTGTTCTTTATATTGTAATCATGCAATGAGTACATTTGGTTTACGATATTTCAGATTTGATTCTGTTAGTTCGATTGGTTCTCAATATTGGTGATGCTTAATGTTTATCAACAGATCTAAAGTTTAGGTTATACTGCAATGGAGGTAAGATGGTTTTTTCAGCTTTTTTCCTATCCTACGATGATCCAAAAGCCACAGTATTTCTGACTGGATTTAATCTTGTGGAATTATTAGTTCGACTAGTGGGAGATTGTGGAAATTTTTTGATCTGATTCAATTTGAATCTCTCAAAATTAAAGAGAGGCTCTGTGTTCTTTTCACTAGAGAGGCTTGGCTAAGTTACTATGGTGTCTACTATAGGTATATATAGCATATAATAATTATTAAAAATTGATGATGCAAATGATATCATGAGGTCTCCAGAAAATATAAATGTAGATTTAAAAATAATTCATTAACAAGTCTTTAACAATTTCATGTGTTCCTCTTTTATTTTAATGAATTTATCATTAAAAGAGTTCAACATATTCGTTAAATATTTTATTTATTCATTCTATTATGCTATGTATTGTGATTGTTAATTATCAGAAACAATGACATTTCTAGATTCTAAAGATTTTATTTTATCTTCTGATCTATCATTTAATTGTTTCCAAGCTTTTATTTATTACTCTAGGCCTTTTTATTTTTCTTTAAGCATTTCAATTTCTCTTTTTAGATTTTCTTCTCTAATCTAAAATCCCATTTGTACAACATAACATTAATCATGGGATTATTGTATATCTTAGGCTAGATTGATTTAATCAGTATTCACTCTGAATGATTCAGTTCTTGTTTCTGTGTTGTCTCTTGAATTTCTTGGAGATTGTCTTCTTGAAGCTTCTCTTATTTTTTCTTGTAGGCAATTTTCTTTTTCATGGAATTCTGAATTAAGTTCTTGAATTTTTTATTAAAGAGATTGTATTTCAGCTTCTAATTATAAAGTCTTTTTCTTTTCATTTTAATAAGAGTTAAAGGTATCTTAAAATGTGGACTATAATTTGCTTTATTATCTATCTTTATCTTCAATCAATTTGGTATAATATAGTTTTTGTTATTGTAGTTTTTCTTTAATTTATTCATATTTTTAGTCTTGTTTAATATATTGCATAATTTTGAGTTTTAGTTATTCATTTTCAAGTCTAACATTTTCTTTCAATAAATTTGCCTCTTTCACTTAGTTGATCATCTATGTATTTTTTTAATCTGATTCCTTATTCTTTTATTGCATTTGCCATAATTATTTATTGAGTTCTTCAACTTCCTTGATTTTATCCTCATTAAACGAAGATTTACGTTCTTGAATAAGTGATTATAGTACCATGTGATTCCAATATCTGTATTTGATCAAGTTTTTCCTTGTTTTCTTATTCTAACTTTTTAATTGTCATTTTCTATTCTAGAAGTTCATTCATGAGCATTTAGTTTTATTGAGTGAGTTTATGATTTTCAGTTTCTAACTCATCTATTTTATCTAAAAGGCTTCTATCTTCATTTTATTGGACTGGGTCTACGAGTGTTTGTAAATATTAGGAAATTATTTCCTATTATTCCTCTGGTAATTGGAGTACAGGTACAAAGAAATCATCTTAAAAATCACTTTGTAGGATAAGCTGAAGTATATAATTGAAAATACCTAACAAATTACACTAAATAACCTTAGTAATTGATCTTCATTTCTATCTTTAGCTATAGCCATTACATTGACATCTATTTGTTTGTGGAGGTAATCATTTAATTTATCTACAATGAGTTTTAATCTTGACATATTCAATGCCCAATTGTCAGCATATGCTTGATTGTCTAGTACATGAAATGTAGATCCAAAGTAATCAGTATTTAAATGATTCAAAATCTGTATAAATAATGTACCATCAATATATTCTTTAAAACTAGAATGAAAACGAAGGAAAGAAATCTTATTCATCCAATTGACAATAGTGTCTATGAGCTCTGATGATTACATTAATTTAATTAAATTTAATATGCGGGGATTCTTTACTTTTGCAAAGCAATTCATTAAGGCTCCTATGATGAAAAGTCAATAATTGAAGCTCTCCTTCAGATTGTAAATAGTATAATTATTTTTAGAGCCAATTAATAAGTTAATCATTAATTCAGATTGTGTTCTACATTAGCTTCCTTAAGATTAACAAATCTATATGGTGTTTATCAATCTGCTGCTCTGGATGATGGAGATGGAGGTATGTTGAAGAAGTAATTAGAAACTGATGTAGAAGTCAACTTATCGCAAGTCTTATCATTGTCTCTAAAAGCAGAACAGAATACAATACAAAGAGTGTGATATTATTTTATATTAAAATAAATCTATGAAAAATTTCTCATAATTATGGAATATCTATGTCTAAACCGAGAAATCAAAATATCATTACCCTAACTGCTAACAATTATTTTTAATCTAAATGATTATTACTTAAATATCAAATATTTATATAATCTATGATTAGATGTTAAATTGATAAACATACTGATAAAATAATTTAAGGGGTGTGTTTAGATGAAAACTGCAAAGGGAGAAGACCAATTTGTTTTAGATGCATTGAGGAAGATCATAAAAATCATAAAGATAGGAAGGATTTTTAAGATTTGGGAGAATGGCTAAATGGGTAGAATATGTTGTATGAAGAAATCAAAAATATCCTGTTACGTTGCTAGTAATAAATAAATGAAATATTTACAAAAACCTTAAGGTTAGTTGAGGAATGCCGTCCTCCAATGAATTTAGAAGATCTTAATAATCTCACCTATACTAGACTTGATGAAAAAATAAAGAATATAATTGCTCTTAAAAAACTAAAGCCTGTCATATCTGAAACATTAGCATCAGATGAAATATCAAAAACAATAAATTTGCTAAATACTTTATCTGTTCGAGTATCACAGATTCTTGATAAAGAAGAAAAAAAGCCTAAATAAGATGAATTATTAGCTAGTAGCTAGAGTTTGTAATCTTAAACTTTGCGTTATATTTCAGAATAAAAATCTGATAAAGAATTCTATTTTGAGTCAGGTAACTCTAAATTACTATTAAGGGATTGAACTATTATTAGAAAGTAAATCTCAGGAAGCTATATTGGAGTTTGATAGATCTATCTCAATAGATAATGGATATCTTTTAGCTCATAAATGGAAAGGTATTTTTGGATATTATAATAGCGTATGCATTATTATAAATTGGTTAGGATGCAGAAGCAGCCAAAATTTGTAAATATGTGTTTACATTTGACAAATATTAGGCAAGAGCTTATTTACTTTGTGGTATTACACATTCGATATTTAGGATAAGCCCTTTATGCTATTAATGACTTGTCCCAAGCTCAACATAGTTTTAAGAAGGCATTGTAAATCTGCCCTGATAATAAAAAAGCATTAATAATGTTAGGTATAAGATTGATAAATAAAAAGCTAAAATTTTATTCAGATAGGAAAAATTTGAAGAAGCAATTATATATTATGAAAGCAGTTTGAAGATCGATGAAAAACTTATTGTAGCCTTGGAAGGAATAAGTAAATAACATTATATTTTTAGTTTAACCATTAATTAATTTAAAGAAAATTGAATAAGCATGGATATATTATCATAAACTTTAAAAATTAGAGCCATACAACAAACAATTAATTAACCTACGCTAATAATTGGAAAAATATTTAAATTGATATTTTATAGTTAATAATAAAAATGAAATAATTCATATTGCGAATAATTGAATTTGAGAAAAAGTTAGAATATTGTCGTTAAGACCTTGCCTTGGATCAGAACTTTTCAATTGAATTTTTTCCAGAATCAATTACATACTTGGGGTTACGCCAACTATTCAATAAGGATATGAAGGCATTTTTTAATAGATATGATGCAGATAGAGATGGAAAATTAAGTTTCTCTGATATAGATCAATTTGTTTAGCCAAGGCAATAAGAATATTAATTCTTTATAAAAAAAGCTGGAAATTACAATCGCTTAATAGAATTAATAATGATAGCAGAGGAATATGAAAACTATTTAAATGAGAATTATGATAAAATTGAATACGATAATGAGAATACTCAAATAAAGCAATACTTAAACAATAAATTCAAACCTGTAACAGACAAGGACATTTGGTATTTAAATTAAAGATTTGAGTGCAATACTTTAAATGAATTAGTGGTACAATTAGGACAATAGCGAAAAAATGAATGATTCTTTATTAGAAAATTTTAATTATAAAAAATGAATACATTTGATGAATTAGCTTTGCTTAAAAAATGCATTTGTGAATTTCTAAACAAGTTGCTTCCTACAATTCGTGACCCATTGATATTGACTAGATAACGATTTAGTTAATTCAAAACTGTCCTTTTAGATGAATTGAAGACAACTCAAGATTTATATTAGTATGTTCAGAATTTGCAGTTTTAATAAGATGCTTTAATGCTTAAATCAGATCATTCAAGGAACCCTTCATCAACGAATTTAGATATTACAATTCAAAATACGATTTAAAAAACCACCAATACTAATTACAACCAGCCGGCAACTTACTAAGTCAATCAACCACCAACATACTAAGTAAGTCAACCAAGTGTAGCTGCAACTAAAACAACGCCTAACATTCCTGCTTCGTAATAAGCACCTACTCCTGAAGATTAAAAAGAAATTCCAAAATTAGGTAAAGATATTTTCTTTAAACGACCATCAACTCGAAAACTGTCTATAAAAACAAAAGAGATAAAGACTTAAGATAATTATTATAAACCTATGGATGAAATATAAAAATTCAATGTTTATGGATTGCGTACAGATAATTTTCAATAGCTTACTTCTAGTAGAAACAAAGCCTAGGTTGATAAAGATTTGCTTTTGATGGAAATAAAAAACAGTTAAAATATGATCAGAAAACATACTACCACATTAGGAGCAGTTTATAGCAGAAGTTTTGAAATATTAACAGGAGATAAAGAATAACAAGAATAAATAAATAGTTTTCAATAAAGTATTAAGGCATAATAAGATTTAAGAGAAATATAAAATGCATAAAGAAATGCAACATTAAAAGGATATTCAATATATGCTAAATAAGATAAAGATGTTGCTAAGTAAAAAATTGATGAAATTGCCTCGATTAATGATAAGAAGAAGCTATATTTCTGAATAAATATTATAAATGAATAAATTATATCCAACCGATAAAGTTCATCATTAATATGTTGAGTATCCTCAAAGATGGATTTAATTAGTCTTATTTTTGTGTGCACTACTCTCAAATATAATGTTTGGATTTTCATTGTCACCAATTGTGAAAGAAGTCTCTTTAGTTTATTAAGTAGATAGTAGGTAGATTAATTTAACTAATGCTTAGATATTTGTAATTTTTAACTATAAGCTTTACAGTATTCTCTGTGATTATGATCATACCAGGAAATATAATTAATGAAAAATACGGAATCAGAATGAGCATTATGATAGGTATATTATTTGTGTATTTTAAGGATGTAGTTTAACATTTATTGGATCTATTTGTGCTTTATTCATAAATGTTTCATTTTGGTTCTTTTTTTTTGGATAATTGATATCATTGATTGGATTTCCATTTCGTTTAATTAGTGCTTCTAAATTTGTTGCAAATTGGTTTTATCCAGAGAATAGAATTCTAATTATGGTCATAATAGCATTAGTATTTAATGCAAGTTCTGGGATAGCAATTAGAATTCCTTTAATAGTTATGGGAGATTTTACAATAAGCAATAATCCAACAGAAGATTAAATAGAGTTAGGAAGAGCATTAATAGAAAGTGTAATGTTTTTACTATTTGGATTGATGATTTTATTGTGTATACCTCCGATTCTCTTTTTCCTAAGTAAACCTGTAACACCTCCAAGTTATAGTGCATCAGATGTATACAATATAAAGTTAGTAGGAATGTGTTAGAGAAGATTACAATAAAGCAAGTTTAATTGTAGCTAATAATTTAGACTTTATACTTTTAACTATTAGTTTTGCATTTATTTTAGGAACAATTACACTTTTTACATTATAAATGGAATATTTCATATAACCATTTGATTATTCAATGAAAGATTAAAGTAATTTAGTATTGGTTGGTGTATTTGCAGGATTAATTGGAGATATTTGTGTAGGAACAGCAATAAAAAAATCAAAATCATATAAAAAAGTTTTAAGAATATGCAATTTGTTAGTAACAATTTTATTTGCAATGTTGATTTTGGCTATACATGTTAATAAAGCCTTCTTTTTTGTTAGTTATTTTTTGGTTTGTGGTTGTTGTGCAATAATGGCTTTAACTTTTGAATTTTCATGTGAATTGTGTTTTCCTATGAGTGAAAATACAACAATAGCAATGCTTGGTTTTTTTGGGAATTTATTAAATTTTTTGTAAGGAATACCTGAAATATTAATTTTAAAAGTATAATATAATATTATAATTAGGGAGATAATAAATTATGTTCAACAATGGCTATGATTTTTATGTTAGCTTTAATAACAATAGCAAATTTCTTAACATATAAAATAAATGAAAACTTAAAAAGATAAGAATAAGATATATAATTAGATGATAGAATAGAAAAGAAGGATACTGGAGTGAGTTTACTTGATCAATAATATTTTAATCATAAAAATGAAGATTATTGATTTATAATTAATTTATATATTTATGCTCAAACTCATCGGATTTATTTTATTGATTCACTCTGTTGTTTCTCTGATTAGATATAGAAAGCATTTAATTTACAATGATATGGTAGATCAATATCACATACCATTGGATGTAAATACTTCTTATTAACATAGATTACTGTTGAAATTATTGTTGGACTTGCATTAAATTTTATATTTGGAGTACTCAGAATTAAATACTAAAATATTCATGAGTTCCCTCATAAAAAGACGTATTACTGAAATGTAATTAGATATGATCAAGCATTTTCAAGACCTAATTTCAGATAACCAGCTGGCAGAGGAGGTGTATTATAGGCAACATTAAAGGAAAAAGTAGGCAATTTTGATATTTAAAAATGAGAGTAATTCGTGTACATTATGTATTTTTATTATATTTACACTTCATCTGAAATAATACAAGGCTCTTGCTGTTAATCCTTGAACTTTAGATTCATCTTCTGTTTAATTAAGCCAATATTCTTCAAAGGCAGCTCTATCTTCTGGTTTGGATGGATCAAGTTATGTTAATTATAGATATTCAAATGTTGGATGATCTTTCTATATTTCATGATAAGAAATACCAAATATTATGGAACTATTGTTCCTCTCCATATCCATGCACCACTTATTTCCAAATTTGGAGCATCACCATATACACCATGAATAGCAAATGCCCATTTTTTGAAATGTGGATCAGCTCTTTGAAGAAATCCACTACAATTGTTTCTAAACTATATGAGTACTTTGCCTTCACCTTCAGCTTTTATGTATTTCATTATCCAAAGTGACCAACCTTTAGCATCGAAAATTGTCCAGAATGTTTAAAATTCAGCAGCAAAATCCTTAGAGGCTAAAAATTATCTTTTCCAATCATCAATGTTGAATGTTGATGGAGGTAGTTAATCAAATTCGCAAATTGTTTTCTTTGGTTTTTCTTCATCATCTTCTTCAATTTTTGCAGGTTATTAGGGTTTTTCTTATTTTGGTTATTATTATTTAGGTTATGTTTGCTTTTATTCTGGTTTTTTATCTGCTACTTATTATTTTGGTTGGGCATTCACAACTTATTAAGCTGGAAATGGTGTTTTGCAATATCTAGTTCTTCCATAAAACTTAATTAAAATTAAATAATACTTTAACAAATGCTGGAATTTCTGATACATGTTTATACCATCTTACAAGATTTGAGAAATGTGCACGTTCTGTTTATCCATAAACAAAAGAAAAGAAACCTTAGAAATATGATGCTAAATTCAAATCAGCAATAGTTAATTATTCACCAATTAAAAAGTTATTTGCTTTGAAATGATTGTCTAATATTTTTAATTTCTATGTTAATTCTTTATTATCTTAAGCTGCTTTCTCTGGAGTTGTTTATGTATATCCTAAGACTGGAAGTAATAAAGCAAGAAGAGGTGGTTCTACTTCAAAAGAAGTAAAGTCCAACCATTATTTAACTTTAGCTTATTGAAAATCTGTTGTTCCTACTAATGGAGTTCCTCTTGCAACATATTAAAGGATTGCATTGCTTTCAGTTAAATATCCTTCAGGTGTCTCAAGAACAGGGACCTTACCAACTGGATTCTTAGCTAAATAAGCAGCAGACTATTTTTTTAGATTTAAATGTACTTCTAATTCTTTATAATCGACATATTGTTCTACAATTTCAACATTTGCTAATTAGGCAGCAACAAGTATTTTTCCTGATCTCGGATTTCCTACAATCAAACTTAGCTTAAGAGGCATTAGATAAATCTTTAATTTATTTATTATTTAAAATTCATTAGGTATAACAGGCAGGAATTTTTTCACCTTCAAAATTAACACATGCCCATCTAAGGAGATTACTAATTATTTCATCCCCTGATTCTTCAGTATATTTCTTATTACCAACAGCCCAAGGAACTCCTAAATGTTTAGGAATTAAATTATCAGTTTCTTCGGCAGCTATAAGATGTAAAAGTTATCCTTCAGAATTCTAAATAATAATAAAATATACACTGGCACATGATATAACATCAAATGCATCATATGGATAAAAGGATTGACAATATGTTGCTGCTTAATCAAATGAAGAATTTGTATATGGTCTATTGATGTTATTTTCTATGCAATGTACAACACCAGCTTAATCTAATTCACTACCTTTAGCTTTAACAATTCTATCTTATGCACATAATTCAATCAAATCTCCATAACATTCAACTTCTCCATGTTGACATGTATATACCCATTTACCATCCTTTTAAATTCTTTTTGTGTTGCCATATGGTATCAATCTAATGTGTACCATTTTTTCAATTTCTGGAGTTGTTATTGCATTATAGAGAGAATCTTTAATGAACATCATGCAATATGGACATAAAGATTCTACATAGATATCTGCTGTTAATCTGCCACAATAAGTTATAAAGAGCAAGTATGTGAGTACAAGAAATCTCATTATTTTAATATACTTTTAGTTTCAATAATTTTTCCATCATCGTCATACGTAATCTAAGAGAATGGATGATGTAAGTCTCCTTTATAAATTGTATGTATTCCAATTGGATGACCATTTTTATGAAATCCTTATTAACTATAATATATGTTTATTATTACATTTTACCATCATGAAATTTATACATACCATCACCATCAATTTTATCATCTTTAAATTTTCCAATATAATGATCACCATTTTTTGAAATATATTTTCCATCTCCCTTCTTCAATCCTTTTTCAAATTCTCCTTCATAAGCATCTCCATTATGAGCTTTATATAAACCATGACCATCTTTAAGATCAAACTTAAATTATCCTTTATAAAAATCTCCATTAGAATATTTATAAATTCCTACTCCATGTTTTTAACCATTTACCCATTCTCCATTATATCTAATTAATAAGTTTATTAATACAAATCTCCATCCATACAAGTCATTTTTCCTAATCCATTAACTACTCCATCTATCATTTCTCCACAAACAATTGATAATACTCCAACCAATTTAGTAGATCGTTATCCCCATGCTAAATGTCCATCTATCCATACTCCTTCTTCAATTTTTTTATCTTCTATATCAATTTGTATTCCTTGTCCATATGGTATACCTTTATGAATTTCTCCATAATAATATTTTTTCTTCTCTTCTATAACCATTGGTTCATTTGTTAGCATAGTTCCTCGGATTAGTGTATATTTTTTGGGGGCATTTTGGTACTAAACGAAATTAGTAACATAAAAATTTAATGTTTATTTATCTTCAATGAATGATGTAAGTAATTTCTTTTTTTATAGCGATCTGCATTCTTTTGACACTTACTCTTCTAATTTAATTAGACATTCAATAGGTTTATTTAATTAAGTTAATATTGCTGATTTTATTGAATGGTATTCCTAATTAGTATAATTATTAACAATTGTGATTAAATCTTCTTCTTTGATTGAGTGTTCATGAAAATGAGTTAATTTTAGTAAAGTATTTTGCATATAAACAAAGGCTTAAATTAAAGTATCACAATCTTGATTAAATTCTTCTTCTAATTTTTGTAATAGTCCATAAAATATTTCTTTTTGTTTTTGAAATATTTTTGCTTTTTCTTCTAAGAGACTAATGAATTCAAAATGTCTTTATTCATTATGAATATTTAATGCTTTAATTTCAATTTCTTTAATTGGTATAATATCCTAAACATGATCCAAATGATAATCTTAATAACAATAACTACAAACTAATCGTATGTTGCAATGTTAATTCATACATACAGATATAATTCTTTCTTTACCAGCTTTATGTTATCGAGTACAATATTGAATCAATTATTTATTCATTAATTAAATGTCCCTTAGTTAACTGTCAGGAAAGCACGGAATCAATTATGCAAGTATTCTATGCAATTAATCAATTCAAGAGAGCTCAGACAAAAGAGATCTCCAAATGATTAAAAGTCATTTGGATTGTATGAAGACAATCTCTAATACATTGAGTCCCTGATGCGTCGTAAACCAGATCAATCCAAACATTAAAGAGCTAAATCCACACTCTAACATAACTATAGACATGGTACCCCAATAACAGATTTGGAAGAATTAGAAGGAGAGAAGTTATTCGACTAATTTTTTAAACTAAACAATTCTAAAAGTGATAGTGATTTCATGAAAGATTCAGTATAAAGAGAGCCAAAAACAGCTGAATCAGATTTTCTAAAATTTGTTGAGAATGCTATTGAATATCATAAATAATCTGAGGTGAGATTTTTTAGACCAACACTTAAAAAATAATCACATTTAGAGTAGAAACTAAAAGAAGCAACCATTTCAAATAGATTACTTGCAAATGAATTGAATAGATACAAATAAAGAGAAAGTGAATTGAAAAATAAAATGAAGTTAATGTAAAAAGAATTCTCTCTTTAATATACATAAGTGATTTAAAAATGTGCTTGGTTAGAGGAACTACTTGCAAAATAGAAAATTGATAATGAAAACTCATTATTAGCTGTTAAAAAAACAGTAGAAATGCTATAAGGAAAATGTAAATGTTAAAAAGGACTCTAACTGTATGAAAAAATACTTAAAGATGTTAAAACTTAAGGAAGATAATATGATTTATAACCAACTCATTCATCATCAGAATTGAGTAGTAACACAGAGGAAGAAGATTTTAATTATAATTACATGGAAAATAATAGAAGAAAGTCATTATCAAAGGTAATGTATCTTTTTTAAAAGAAGACCTCAGAAGAACATTAAGAACAATTGGTATAAAGCTTTATGCATGGAAAAACTAAGAATCCACGTGATTTTCCAAAGGATATATTTATGAGAAAAAGACCATTACAGGACCCTTATTATATTGAAGAAGAAAATACAATTAATAGTACCTGATTTATTAATATATTTTATAATGGTTTTCATAAAGAATTTAATACCATTATCAATACTCTATTGTTTTGAAGGAATTCTTTTAGGATTAATTACTTATAGTGTTCCATAAGAATTAAAAGATAAAATTGAAGATTTTGATGGATTTTACTCATTTTAATTCATTATACTATTACCATATTTATTGCGATATTTGATTGCACCACTTTTTGATAGTTTTAGTTGGGAAAGAGGAGGACGAAGAAGAAGTTAATTGTGCATACTATACCTTTGCTTAGGGTATCTCGTTTTTAAACAATTAGTGTTTTGCTATATTTTTCAAATCTTCAAACTGTTGATTAAGATTCATGGTTTTGGAAAATGTTTTGGATTATATGCATATTAGCATGTATTGATATGGTAGTTGCTTCATGGTTGGTTGAGAGTTTGAATCCAGAGGATAAAGGGTATGGGGCATTGGCACAATTTGTAGGAATCATTGTTGGTGGATTCATGGGTGCATACATTTTTCAAATGTTCAATTCCCTCGAGTTTTGCAATACATATATTTATGCAATACCTCAAGAACTACCATACATAACTATTTAAAGTACATTATTGACTTTTATTTTAAGTGGCATTTAAAGAATTAGCATTTGTTTCATTAGGTTTATCTATTGCTTGTATTATAATAATATAAAATGAAACTGCAGTTAATTAGGATGTAATAAATATCTAATTAATTAGTTAGCTGATGTTTTTAGATCTGCAACACATGCTTTTAATAATCATCACTTAATTGTTTTATTTCTATTTTTTTGTTTATTTAGGATAGGATAAATGCCAATAGATTTGGCCCATGTTCATATGTAACGCAAGAATTTCACATCTGGATAGATATAATTTTTAGAAATATTTACTTTTCCTCTTGCATGTGTATTACCATATTATATGGCAAAAATGATAAAGAATGGAGCATTAGAAATAAGATTAATAGTAGTATTTTCAATTTATTAAATAAGTATATATTATTATTAAAATTAGTTATTTCTGGAGCCTTTATAATTACTTTATTTGCAACAGAAGAGGAATTTCCTTTTCCATATAGAGACATAATATTAAAAATATCATTAATTGGTTCATGGTTACTAAATATTATTAGTATAACATTGGCTTATTCATATATTTATAAGAGTGTTAGAAGTACAATAGCAACTACATTTATTGCATTATTAAGTTAATAAAATAATTTATATTAGCTACTGGAATAAATTTTTAATTTATTTTTGAAGGAATAGTGCATTACTTATTAGTTAATTATAACTATTATTTAATATGGTTAATAGGTGTAGGATTTTATGCATTATTTTTTTTCCACATAGCTTCAAGAACAACAACAATTGATTAATTAGAATGCTAAGAGTTTTGTATGGAAATAGATATAAAAAAAGAGAAACTGTTGATACAAACTGAATTAACTACTCTATCATGATTATAACATTATATTAATTAAAAAATGGATGATCGTTTACTTGAATTGCATAATGTAGAATGGTCATTATCTAGATGTCTGGTAAACGTGATGTTTCACTTTCCTTGAACACATCAACTTCATCATAAGGTGATGACTTTATGCCAGAATTTACATAAAAGATTAAAAAGTCTTAGTAATGCCTTGAAAGAGTAAAAGAAAATAATTCAAGAATGTAAGAAATGTCATAAAAATATTCTCGTGCAACAACTACTTAAACAGAAAAAGGTAAAGATCAAGTAATTTTAAGATTTATCACGAGAATTAGAATAAATAATGATACAAAATTAGCATTATAGCTAACAACTTAAAGAATCACTAGCAGCTATAAAATCAGATGTTGAAATAGCATAAGAAAAATATCCAGTATGAATGTATTAAATTAATGAAAGGATGAACCAGAAACATAAATGAAAATTAATTAGAGAAATGAATTATTGAGTAAAGTATAGGATGTATTGAATGCTTCCTCTTAAATTTCAATTAAATATTAGACATGTGTTCGTGAAAAATTAAGAAGGCAAACAAAAATATTGGATGAAAACCTTTCAGAGAAACAACTTGATGAAATATGCAATGATCCGCAAGTAATAATATTTAATTTATTTTTTAATTTTTAGTAAGCCTAGTAATTGTTATAAGAGAAGCTATATGGATAAGCACCTTCTATTTAATTGTAAAATGCTGTTTCTGATATTTAAGATAAATACAAAGATATTTAAAAATTAGAATAAGTAATTATATTATATAAAAATTTAGTCAGTTCAATTAGTTTATTAATTATTTGTTGATTTAGCAATTTTAGTAGAAACATAAGGATAATAACTTGATAATATTGAAATGACTTTAGGTTCTGCTAAAACATATATAAATAAAGGAACTGTAAAATTAGTAGAAGCAAAAAAAGATCATTAAGCTGCTAAAAAAGTAATTAAATATATTAATATTAGAAAATATGTTGTATAATTTTAATAGGTGTAGTAATTTTAGCAGTAATTATTGCTCCAATTGTAGCAACAACCTGATAAGATATTTTTTTATTAATTTATTTAAATATTCAAAAATGTAAAAATTAAACCATATCTCAATCATAATGAAATTGGCCTGATCTTTAAATATTGATTGCTTTTTATTTGGTTGAATTTAATGGTATTTCAAATGATTAGTTATTTTAATTTGATAAATAAACTCTTTCTCTTTTTTAATTTTATGATCTTCCACCACTTTAAAGTATTTTATTAATTTATTATTATTCTCTTCCACTACTTTTATATGCATTTCCAATATCTAATTCTCTTCTATTTCTTGAACTTTATTTTCTTGCATCATCTTTTCCTTAATAATCAATAGAAGTTATATTATTATTTTTGACTTTAACTCCATATTTATTACATAACATATTTTAATATAAAGGTTTATTCTTTTTATTTACATGAGGTGATTATTCGAAATAATTTTCATCTTTTTATCTTGCTTATACACTTTAAGCTTAACCATGTTATCCAATTCTATTTACACTTGTATCATTATCAGCTATAATTTATTTTTAATTAGTTGTTTTTACAATTCTTCCTCTATCTTTATCTGTTGAATAAGATCTCTATTTTAATATTTCATCTTTCATTTATTATCTAATTACTTCATTATTAACTATTGAACTAATAGGTGCTACTATTTATTAAATATTATATACCTTTTTATGGTCTTTATTTTGGTTCCAAAAGTGTAATATCAAAAGACTCAGAATTAAGATCGGCTGTAGATTATCCACCATTAGCTAAATGTCTTTTTAAAAGAAGATGATAAAATGTAGTTATATCATTATGTTTATTTGCATCTAAACATTTCTATGCATAATCAATATCAATTCCATAAAGTTTCAGTTATTTTAAAATATCTTAATCTATTGGAATTCTATTATATCCAACAACAATTCCTGGTGGTATATCATATGATCTTCTATAAATTTTGAACCATGGATGATTTCTAATATCATTAATTGATAATCTTTTATCAGGATCAACAGTTAGAATTCCTGATATCATAGCTTAAGCTTCTTTAGTTAAATTTGTAGGTAATTCATATGAACCACTTAAAATCTTTTTATATAAAGCTGATGTATTTTAGTCTTCAAATGGTAAATATCCACATAAACAAGCAAATAAAATAACTCCTGAACTCCATAGATCAACTTTCACTCCCTAATACTTTTAACCAGCAATCATCTATATATGTTATAGTAATTTACTTCTGGTGCTGCATAACAAGGACTACCACATGCTGTTTTTAACTGTTCTTCTGATTTATAAGTATTTGATAATCCAAAATCAACTAATTTCAGGTTTTTATTGTGATCTAATAGTAGATTTTCAGGCTTTAAATCTCTATGTACTACTCTTATTTTATGCAAATATTCAATCCCAGCTATAAGTTCTTAAAACAATTTGCATGCCTCAACTTCCTCCAATCTTATTATTAAATATAAGTACTTTTTATTCTTTACTATGTAATCAAATAGTTCACCTCCACTGATCATTTCCATTACTAAAAATATATGTTTTGGTGTTTCAATTATCTAAATAATTAACAATATTACCTCATATAATTATATTATGTGAGGATGTCTAACAAGTTTTAAAATGTGAATTTCTCTTTAAACTCTCTCTACATCTGCTGTTTCAACTATTCTATCTTTTTCTAATATTTTTATTGCCACTTTCTCTCCTGATTATTCATGAGTTCCCATTTTGACTTTTCCAAATGTTCCAAATCCCAACGTTTTCCCTATACTTCTTAATTATTTATTTCTACCTATTATGTAGTTCCCGATCATTCTTTTTGGATGTGCTTACTATTATTAATTTTACTGTTCAGCCATAGAAATGAAATTATCAAATAAAAATTAAACAAATATTAAAAAGGGAAATAAGAGAATTACTTGAGAATGTATTAAATTCATCTTAAATTATATATATTGATAATATTATATTTTTTATAGATGGGAATTAAAAATTTTTGTAGCAAATCATGCAGACATATTAAAAGAAATAATAATTCATCGCATTTGATCAAAGAGATAATCTAAATAAAAAAGCACTAATCATAAAGACGAAAAATAAAAAAAACAATATTAAAAGGAATATGTAACAACATAATAAATAATAGATTAATCAAATCAAATTTATGATTATGAAAGTAAAAGATATGTTGCAACAATCTCAGAAAAGGCTCTTTATATTTAAATTCGAATGGTTAATTATTAATAGATTTTGGAAGGAAAAAGAAAATAATAAGCTGTAATTACTTTAAAAAATATATTTTAGAATTTCCCCATATCAGCAAATTTATTGCAAACAAAAGATTTTAAAGCAATTAAGCATTCTCTTAATCACTAGTGGCGTTTACAGAAACTTAGTCATTCTTAATTAATCATGGGGTATAAATTATTAACAATTCTAAAAAAAAATTCTAAGAAGCTATAAGGCAAATGCAATTTAATACAGTGTTATTAGCCTGAGAAATTAAAAGAATTATCTTTTTTAGATTGCGTAAAATCACAATCCTGCAATATAAAAAAACTAATTGATGTTTTCCAGTCCCATTTAATATTCAACTATGTACATATTTTGAATTTGATACATAAAATGAGACCATAACATCTGAAATATTTCCTACCTGATGGATATCTTTTCAAAAATTTTAAACCAAAAGACAAAGGTTATTTGACAAAGTCTTGCTTATTAAATAATATAAATTTTTTAGGAACTCTCAAAATTTAAAAAATTAAGGCTAATTATAATAATATAGCCAATATTTTTTTGAGTAAGTTGTATGGTATTAATAATTAATTAACGTAATAATAAGATTCTACATATTTTTTTTATAATTTATTAGTAGAAGAAGGGAATACAAGATTAACATTTCAATAGTTCAGATAAGAGCAGGATAAATTATATGTAGTGTTATCAGAAAGTTAAAATATGGAATAATTATTTGCAAAGTTAAATAAATTTTATCAGGATAGAAATCATGATTGGTTTGAAGAGATTTGTGATTAAATAAGTAAATCAAAAAACCCTTCATAAATATTCGATTAAATTCTTGAATGTTGTTAAAATTTAACTTCTTAATAATATTTAAAATCATTGAATTTTACATACTAGAGATTATTAACACTTACCTCAGATTAATTTACATAATTACTAAAATTCATTTAATCTATGAATAAAATTCTGAATTCATTTGAAGATTAAGATTATAATTAAGTCAAATTAAAAATAGAAAATATGAAAAAAGCTTATATTATTTCCCTAATCCTTGATAATTTCAATTTAACTTATTCTTTTAATACTGTAATTTATTCAATAATGTTAAAACCTGATGACACCCAAAAATGTTTAAATCAAATACTTGAAAACTACCATATTAATAGAGTAAAATAATTTTAAATTAAATTAAATGATAAAGTTTACGATCTTTACCAATCATTGGAGTTAAGATCACTTCTGCAAGAAGGATTCCAAATTTTAAATGAAAGATAAATAGAAATTATAATTTTTAGAAAATGCTTAGATTTTGGGAAATATAGAGAATTAAAATCAATATTCACTTAATTAAGATTATCAGTCCCAGAATATGATTAAACAATTTCAGATGCTATGTTAAGATACTTAAAACTCTAAAAAAACATTTCAAATATAGAGGATGAAAGGAAAAAGTTTCTAGAAATTATAAATGATATTTAGTAATTTAAGAGAGAAAAAATTATAAAATGTAAGAAAGTGATGAATCTCTATAAATTTATAATCGAATCTAAGGAAACAGTCGATGAGTGTTTGGATTTAATATAGTGTAATTAGCTAATATTTTAAATTTACAGAAAATCAAATAATTTAGACATACCCTATATAAGGTTAAAGAAAAAGTTAGCAAGGGCTTATGATGTATAGATATATGATAATGATTTCTGCAAATTTATGTTGGAATTAGTATAAAAGATCATTAATATCAATATGCAAAGAGCATAATTAATTTTGGATGATCTATTAAAAAATGGAAATGAAATTATTCAATCAGAAGTGGCTATTATACAACTTAAGCTTTCAAAAGATGGAGCTAAGCAAAATGAAAGTTTTGCCCGTTTATTAAAGGGTTCATAATCTGCTGATATAATTTAGACTTTGCTTAGATTTCACAAATAATAATAACAATAAATATAATTACCAGAGAAAATTGATATTTTATCTAAATAAATGATTGATATTCCTTTAGAAAATTCTATAAGTATTGCAAAATTTGAACAGGAATACAAAAAATATTATAACAGATACCTTCCTGATGATGTTTTCCTGGATTTATTAGTTAAAAACCCTGATGAAGCATTTTTTATATTATAGAGAAGAGAACCAACTGAGACTTTTGAATTAATAAAATAATTGTCTTTAAGCACTGTTATTCATTCAGAAAATTTACTTACTAAATATTTATAAGCTATTGTTGGAAAAATAAATATCATTCTTTTATTAGAGAGTGATAATGAATTAATTTAAAATTTAACTTAAGCTTTGGTTATAAGCAGACATTTACAAATATTTAATAAACAAGCTTTATTTGATAGAAATTCAAGAAAAAAATAAGTAATTGAACGTTTGGAATAGTATGAACTTGATAATATTATTCCAGAATTAATTTATTTTAAAGATTTAGATTTAAAGGATTTGAAATTGTAGGTGTTTCTTAAAAAATTATAATCTGTAAACTTGAACAAGTATTATATTAATTCTGAATAGTAAATTAAAAGTTATGTGAAAAATTAAATTAAATTAAATCCAGCAATTATTGATTTGGATGTTGATTTAAGATATCATTTTATAATTTATGAAGATATTTATGGATTCACAGCAAAAGAAAAATAAATAATTAAATCTTTTATAAGTTAATGCGTTTTGGCTATTAATGATAATATTGTCAATTATGATAGAATTTATAAATAAATCATTAAAAAAGACTTCTAATTCGAAGTAGTTAAATAAGATTTTGAAAAAATCATAGAGGCTGAAAATGTTTTTATTATTTGTGAGTTAGCCAAACATTATTATACTAAAAAAGAGAAAATTGTTTTTGAGTCGTATACAACAAAAATGATAAAGGCTGATAAATAAAAAGAGAGAAATTTTTGGTTAAATAATCCTTCGACAGATTCTTTAGTGAATATGGCTAAACAATAAATAAGTGTATTTGAAAGTAACAAATAAAAGTAAGAAATTTATTGAAAAAATGAAATAATTTTCATATAATTATAATTGTTCAAATTTTATATTATAATAAAGCAGAAAAAGAATTAAATACGCTACTTTAATTATATTTGATTTTTTATTCTTCTTGATGTTTTTATTGCTTTTAAATAATCCCTTTTGCTGTTTTATCAATCATATTGATATAAGTATTTCTATCAATTTTTTTTTTCAAATCTCTAGTGAGAATTTAGTATTGAATTTAAAGCCATTCAAGATCTTGTTATACACCTTGAATTTCTAGTATTTTATTTAATCTTTTTTTTTATTCAGGTAATGCAATAAAAGATTTATTAGGACTTGCATAATTTGTGCTAGAAACTGATTCATAATCATATTCACTCAGTCCTAAAGCAATCTAGATTTAATTTCATAAATACTTCGAATCGATATTAACCAGCTAATCCACAATGATACTTATCAGAAACTTTTCCAACATAAGCTAAAAATTTACTATTTCCTCCATTTTATAATCTACTCTTTTCTTCAACAGAGCTAATTAATACATTTTTTTACATTTGAGAGTATTTTTTTATATTGAGTACTTCTACTTCTGTAAAGAATAGCATTGCACAGTTTTCACAAAAATAAATGGCATTCCAAACGCAAACCCAAGGGTCACTTAATATAGAGCCCTTAATTTCAACAAGTAATACCACATTCAATGCAATTCAGCAATGATAGCATTTTATTATATTTATAATTATTGTATTTTTATTTTTCAAACTTATTGCAAATTAGCGGATTCAATGGGTTTAAAAAGGCTTTTAGTTACATAAACTGGCTGTTTAGCAGGTTCTACTGGTCCCTTCTTACGAGAGGTCTAATTTCTTTGTAAATGTGGGGCTAAATAAATTATTTTTATACATGAAGTAGTTTAGGCTTATTAAAATATTTCAAAAATCTTTTAGTAAGGGAATCTATCAATTTTATTTGAAAATACAAAGAGACTTAAGAAAAAATATTCTAATTATTGATCCTCCATATCAATATCCATAAATACAAAAGTGTCAAGAATTTACTTTTTTGTTAATTCACCATTAGTACTTTGCAATGAATCAAAATGCTGTTTGAGGGAGTTTTTATATTTAATTATTATTTTTGTAATTTCTTATTTATGTTTGCTTTCTTCATCAATTGAAAAAATATTATAATTCCCAATAATTTTTGTAAAAATACTTTTTACTCTAACTAATGTTTCCGTAAGATCAATGTTAAATTCAACAAATTCTTAAGTATTATCTTCAATCAAAAATCTAGCGAACATCAACGCTTTATCTTCATCAAATAGCATAAAAGGTTCAGTTTAAAATCTTTTTTATAATTATCTTATACTAATAGTTCTCTATTTTTTATTATCATCATCAAAAAGATATTGTTCAATAACATCTGATAATATTATCTTTTTTAATCTAAATCTATAACTTAATTCTTCTCCTATGCATAATACATCATTCATTTTTACTGCTCTTAATTTTTTTGGTACATAAATTTACTGTTAAAAACTATCATTATTTGTCTTATGGCCAACTCCAACAGTTTATTCTTTTTTATGATAGAGTGATGAAATTACAGTTTCCTTATTTTTAGCTTGGATTTAAACTAATAAAAGATTTTTATATTTTTCATCAAGGATATCATACTAAGATGACATTTTAGAAATTTAATCTTGCAATACTTTTTTTTCCTTGGCTTAAATTTCTGATTTCTCATTATTTTTAATTTTTAATTCATGAACCATGCCTTTTAAATATTCATTATCAGAAAACACTGCTTTTATTTACTTATTTAATTCATCAATTAATCTTTTTAAACTCCTTATTTCTTCTTTTAAGTCTTCTACTTTAACAACTTTATCAGCTAATCCATTATTAGTTGTTTTTAAAGACTCTATTTTTTGGGCAAGTTTATCCATAAATTGATTTTTTCCTTTCAAATTTTTATGAAGATCGTCAATAGTTTCTTCATATCTTCTGACTGTTTTTAGAGTTTCAGCTAATAAATTCTTATAATAATATGTTTCTTCCTCTTATATTTTTAATAAGCCTGATATTTGATCATTTTCTGTTTTTAATTGATTCATCATTTATCCTTATATGTATAATTTTTCTTCAATTAGAGTATGATCATTATAATTAAATAATACTTAAGATCTAAGTTATTAATCAAGCATAGTTCGTAATTTTAAACATTCCATATGAGACTCTTATAATTCTATTCTAATTTCCTCAATTTTTGTTACTTTAATATCTTATTTTAAAGCTAAAACTTCTTCATCCTTCTTTTTTATTGTATGTTTCATATCTTAGATTTGTTTTTTTAACTAATAAACATTAGCATGACTTGTTTTTTTATTACAAAACATTTCAACATTATTGACTAAATCTGTCAAATGAGCAACTTATCTTTCAAGTTGTGTTATTTATGTTTTATTTTTTGTATTTTCTTCTTTAGATAGATTGTATTTCTATTGTAATTATAACAATTCTTGATATAATTCTTCCTTATCTTTTTTTATGTACCTTGGAGTTTATCTTGCATCTGTTAATCTAGTATCACTAACTTGACGATTGTCTGCCATAGTAGAGTTACTTATCTTTTTAGCTTAATGTAGGGAAACTGCAGACAATGGTCTAGGAAAATGATCTACAACATGATGTAGTGAGTCTAAATCTGAAAAATATTGAATGGCACTTGGCATCAAGATCTAACATTCGTTGGTTGATTTATGTTTATATCCAGATGGTTCATATTTAATTGCCTACATTCACAAATAATATGAATGTTTACATACTGATTATGGTCTTTTGATTTATCTATGCATTAATTTAATTAAATGAGTTCAAAATGGAAGTTAATTCCTTAATTCATTTCTGAATTATCAGAACAAGAGGATACTTAATAAGTTGTTAGAAAATTTTAAAAACTCTAAAGTCTAAAAGAGGTAATGTTATATTATACATTTAGAGAGTTGATAGAGATGAAGCAGAATTGAAACTTTAATATATTTTATTGATGAGAGAAAGAAATGAATATTTTAAAAAACTAAAGGCAGTTCAATTAATCAATGAATAAAATCCAAATTCATAGTTATCAAATCAAATATAGTAACTATTTGAAGCCATTAACTAAAAATGAAATATTATATTAATCATTATACTCTATAGATGCTTGCTCTATTTTTAAAGTTATCTCCATGAATAAATCCACAATAAATTAAAGGAATCAATGCCACATGAAATCCTAATGAATATATTACTTTATTTTTTAAATACCATCCTGGTGTATATCTTTTTGATCGAATATCAAGCCAAGAAACAACTGTAAAATAGTATATCAATTACTTAGATTAAGGACTACAATTCCAATAATAGCAGAGACTGCTTAAATATTATCATTGCTTCCATATAAAAAATATTATGATATTAAGATGGCTCCAATAATAGGTAATGAAGCCAAAAAGAATGTCGTTCTAGCTTCTGATGAACTATTAAGCCAATCTAATTGGCATTCATGTTAAGACATACCAAAACCCCAATGTATACCTGCCTTAGATTAATATTATTCAATACTTAAAATGCTAAATTAATTGATGCATATTTTAATGTTGCATGCATTAATTATCCAGAATACATTGCATATGTTGGATCTATGCAACTATATAAAGTTGCTGAAGATAAGCAAATTAATGGAGCAAGTGTTGCTATTGTTACATACTTAACTTCTTTTGGTGTGACTTATTCTTAGTTTAATTGTCTTATAAATTATTTTCTATCTTCCACTAATTATATTAATTGTTCATCAGAATATGACTATTAATCAGCAACAGATTCTAATGTTTAGGTTGCTTCTGAATGTTTAATATCTTCTATTTTATTTTGTATTCTTGTTGTTTTCTTAGAAGAGAATCTATATAAAGGTAATATATTTCTGATTATTTTTTACATTTTTAATTAAATATTATTCTTTTTATTTCTTAATTTTCTCTCAGTATCTGTTAAAATTATATCTATGATTTTATATTAATAGTTCGAATATTGAATAAATATTTAAATGAACAATATTAAAAATAAACTATGTAGAAATTGATAAAAATTATAATAGTAGGAGATTAAAGTGAGTAAGAAACTATATTTAGATGTGGGAAAATCATGCTTATTATCTTAATTTTTAGATGGAAAGTTTAATTAATATTATGAACCAACTATTGGTCTTGAGTTTGGTAAAAAAGAATTGAATCAGAAAGAGATTAAATTGCATCTATGGGATATGGTATTAAATATTAATTATTAGTCTGGTCAAAAGGAAAACAAATTTATGGCTCGATCATATTATAAAGAGGCAGACTAAGCAATTTTAGTTTATGATATTACATAGAGGGCAAGTTTTCATAATCTTAATTATTGGATGGAAGAAGCTAATCATTATACTTAAAATGAGAAAAAAGAAAAGAGGTTTGTGTTAGTCGCAAATAAAATAGATGAATTTGAAAGGTATTTGAATTTAAGAACAAGTAGTAGAGTGATTTCTTCTTAAGAAGGATAAGATTTCGCAAAAATAAACAATCTAATTTACATTGAAGCTTCAGCAAAAACAGGATAGCATGTTGAAGAAGTAAATCAAAATTTATTATAGATTTTTACAAAATATACAAAGTAACATGAGTAAAAAATATCTGATACAACATAATATTTTTTAAAATGATAAATTTATTAATGGTTTTTTGATCATTTTTTTATTTTTTCATCTT
>JMSD01000019.1:1367-15525 GCA_000715435.1 Paramecium caudatum
ATAGATAATTTAATAATTTTAATATATAAAATAGAGTTTTGTAGAAACCGATGAAATAAAGTATTTAGTCAAGACAATGGTATTAAAAAATCTGATAAAAATACTCTTCTTATCCAGATTCAATATTTTTTAAATAAATTATTTTTTTGTGATATGGAATCAAATATTTAATTCCTAAATGCTACTGGGAGAGACTTCAATAAATGCATGACTATTGCAGTTGCTTCGAATAATTTCATGATTTTTTTAATAGCTTTTTCTAGCAGCCCCATATATTTGACTACTATTTTTATTTCCTGTTTATAGAACCATTTTGGCGAAAATTGAATCACTATTTATATAGCTTGACTTTTTTGGTTCTTTAACCAATAGTTCATAGGGATGCCCTTACTCAATTACATAGCCATTTTCAAGAACTAATATAACATCATAATCAGCAATTGTATTTAATCTATGAGCAATTGTCAACACAGTGCAATCTGTAAATTTTTCTTTTATTACTTTTTAAACTAAAAAATCTGTTATCATATCCACATTAGCAGTTGCTTCATCAAGCACTAAAATTTTCTTCTTATTAAGTAATACTCTACTTAGACAAATCAATTATTTTTATCCTATCGAAAATAATTCAGGTTCTATTTTATGATTCAATTTATCTGGTAATTATTTTAGAAATTCCTCTAAACCTGTTTCTTCCAAAACTTTTACTATTTATTCATCTGTAAATTTTTGATAAGGATCAATGTTTTCTCTTAATGTACCTTTGAAAAGAAAAGGAAGTTAAGGTATAATATTTATTTCCTCTCTTAATCTTTCGAGTGTTATTTTCTTAATATCCTAATTGTCGATTGATATTGTACTATTATAAAAAATATGGATACCCTTCAATTTCTGTTAATCTAAATAAACTTTAAATAATAGATGATTTCCCTGCTCCAGTTCTACCAACTATTCCCACTTTAGATTTATCTTTAATACTAAAACTCATTCCTTTTAGTACATATGGTGTATTTTCACGATATTGCATATCAACATGAGAATATATTATTGTTCCTTTTCTTGGCCATTAAAGTAATTCAAATTCATTTTTTTATTCATTTTTTTCTATTTCAACATCACAAATTTCAAACATTCTATTAATACTATTCATTATAGAATCAAAAGCCATAACTTATCTAAGTGTTCCTGCTTAAGTATTAAATGTTGATAGTAATAATAAAGCTTAGGAAAAGAGTGTAGGATTAGGAATCATTGCTATAATTAAAAATATACCAGCTATATTTGTAAACTATCCAAATAAATCAATATAAAATCCAAAACATCTTTGTGAATATAAAAACATAAGATTAGCTTACATAGATTAATTAGAAAGTTTAACAAATTTATCTTTTATCCATATTTAATTTTCATTTATTCTAATTTGGGTAATTCCATGTATTGTAACTTTAAATTAATCAAATAAAGGTGAGCGAGATATAAGATCACAAAGTTTAAGTTAAGATACAACTATTCTTGTTAATCTAAATATAATAAAAGTACTCCCAATAGTAAATAAAACAGCAAATGAAAAATATGGTTATAAAATAGCAATTGTAACCAAAGATACTAAAAATTAAGAGCCTTATTCAAAGACATCCTAAATAATTGATTATATTTGATTATCTGCTAAAGCTAAATCTGTTGAAAATCTATTAACTAATCTACCCGATGGATTAGTATCAAAATAACTTATTGGTGATTTTATTAATCTTTATAACATTTCATTATGAATTAAATTATTAGATGTTAAAACTCCAAATATATTAAGAAAATACTTTAAAATATTATTAAAGTATGCTCCAAGTACTAATAAGGCTGCATTGTAAAACATTCTTTAATTTTATTTATCATCATTTTCTGAATATGATGCCATTTAATTATAATAATAATTGTTTATTATTTCTGTTCCTACATTTTAAAATATAATTAATAAAACTAATATTGATGGTTTCCAATAACTAAAATATCTTTTATAAGTTTCAAGATTAGCATCTTCTTATTATGTATCTTCACTAATAAATAATTATTATGTTTCTTCTTTTTAATTTATAGCTATTTAATTTACTACTTTACTCATTAATTTACTTGGTCTTCTAATACGTAATTATTTTAAATGTTATGGATTTTCAATATTATTTTAACTTGTATGATTACTAGAACAATCAATTATATGTTTTTTCATTTATTATTTTGATCCTTAATGTGTAATTTAACCACCATCAAGAATAACTACATAATCACATTCTAATGCATATCCTATTTAATGAGTTACTAATATAACTGATGGTGATTATTAAATAAATGCAGAGTGAGATTTAATCATATTCGGTTTATAATTTGGTTAGAATTAAAAAATATATTCCTTTATTGCTGAATCAAATATTTTACCAGCAACTTTTGAATCTACAGCAGATAAAGGATCATCAAATAGATAAAGGTCTGCTTAAGAATAAAGAGCTCTTGCAAGACTTAATCTTGCCCTTTAACCACCTGATAAATTTGTTCCTTTTTCACCAATTTCTGTTTTATCCCCTTATCTAAAAGATAAAATATCTTAATCAAGACAACTAACTTCAAGAACTTTTAGATAAAGTATTTAATCATAATCTTTTCCAAATAATATATTTTCCTTTATTGAGCCAGTATAAATAAAAGGATCTTATTCTACATAAGCAATTTTTATTTTCCTTTAAAATGTGATCATACCATCATAAAATGGAATATCTTATAAAATTGCAGAAAGGAGAGTTGATTTCCCTGATCCAACTTTACCAATAATAGCCATTATTTCCCCTGCTTTAATGTCTAAATTTATATTACAAAGAATTGGCATAGAATCTTTTTACCATCTACATGAATATGAGTAAATTGTAATTAATGGTGATTATATTGTAAAACTTCCTTTCCTATTTAATACTCTTGTTCTTTCTTAAAGAAGTGGTTGAGGTAAATGTGGTAGATCATATGCAGTAAATGTTGTTTTATTATAAAATTCACTTGTAATGGGACTTTAATGTTAATAAGTTAATATTTCTGAGATTCTTTAGAAAATAACTGAAAAATTCATTAAAGCTTAAAAAGCATATGATACTTGAAATATACAATAATATTTGACCATAGACATAAGTTGTATAGTTCCCATAATTGAAGAAATAGTCAAATCTGTACCAGTATAGTAAAGTACTAAAATAAAACAAAAAGATCCCCAAATATGAACACTAAAATTGAAAGATCTATCTAATAAGTTAAGAGCATGAATTTTTAGATAAATTAAAAATTCTTTTTTCCTTAAAATGGAAATTTTTTTTAAGAAATATGTTTCCCAAACATACATTTTAATATATTTTATGCCCTCTACTACAATATTGGTTTGCTATTTTTAAATATTAATAATTACTTAAATTCTTTAATCAGATATCTTTCTCACAGATAAAACTTATCTTTTATTTATACTTTAAATCAAAATTTAAAATGGATAAAGCATTCCACAAATTAAAATAGCAATTAAACCAAGTGGACCATCAAATCTTAACTTAAATATATATTTTTTAATACCCATAAAATAATGGATGAGAATAATAATGATCCTGGAATGATTGCTACTTAATAAATAAAACTCAATTGATATTCAATAACATTTAAATCACTACTAACAAGATTCATTATTTTTCCAATATTAAGTTATTAAATTTGATGAGAAGTTAACTCAATAATTCTATCATAAATTAAATTAATCAAGATCATTCTTATTTTTGTTCCAAAATTACTTATTAGATATCTTTTTTTATAAATATATATAATTACTATTAATAATGTTTACTTAATAAAGCTAAAAGAGACAATACTGCTAATGCAAATGCTTATAAATAAGCATTAGTCATATTATTTTATTCAACAGCTGATATTAAAGTTTCAGTTAATATTGCCATTATAAATCTAGAATAGGTTTCAAACATTGCAAGCATAACTATAATTAATGTTCTAACTTTATGATTTTTCCAAAAAATCATTACAAATAGAGTTTTAACAGTAAAATGCTGAATTTCCTAAATATAATTGATAATACTTAATTTTTAATATGCTTATATATTTGATTGAGATTGTATTCAATTTTATCCTTTTAATCTTGTTTAGGTAAATGAGTATATTTGATTTTTGTAATTGATGTATTTAATATTTTTTTCATTTCTCTCATAAAGTTGAAAATATGAATAAGAAAAAGCTTAGAAAAAAAATTATAATCTTCATAGATTGTAGCTTCAGAATCAAGTAATTTAGTTGAACTTTTAGTAGGTGAATATAGACTCTTAATACTATTGAGATTTTTGTATGAATTAACAGCAAATTCAATTTTTTTACAATCTGTATATTCAGATTGTGGAGTATTGTATAATTAAGGTTCCATTTTAAAATTATCTATTGCTTAAGCATTTGTATTATGATTTAATGATCTTTTTTCTGGACTACTTATATCTTCTTCATTATTTGGTGTAAATGCTATATTAGATAGTTATCTTTTAGGTATATATGGATAATGTTATTCTTCATCACTTTTATCTTCTTCGCTATTTTCTTCTTTAATAATATCACTATCTATTTCTAAATTTCTTATCTTGACTGAATGCTTTTTTTTTGTAGCCCTTCTACATCTTATTTCTAATTATGGAGATTCTAATTCATTATTTGAAGAAATAGAATCATCAGGTTAAGGTTAAGGAAGGTAGCGAGATATGTTTGAGTTTTACTATCTTATATTGTTTTATTTCATATTTGATGAATAATGATATTAATAGTTATAAAGAGAAATTGTAATAATTTTTTGTATTTATATTTATTATTATACATCATATTTATCATAATAAATCGTTATTTGTTTGGTTTCTTACTTCTAAATTATAATCTGAAGGATTAGTATTTCTAGGAAATTAAAAACTTATTTTTAAATATTCCTCATATTCTTGAGGTTGTTATTATTATATAGGTATCTATTATACATTTTAATTGATATCTAATTCTTCTTCTTTTTTTATGCTATGATATATCATTTAATCCATATCATGTTATACATTCCAATAATCTTATGGATGTCCAGTATAATAATATTTTTATTATTCATACATTAAATATAGATAAGGTTCTGGTACTTCATAATTTATTACAGCATTAGCTTCTTCTATTAAAATTTATTATATATTATATTACCTGCTTTTGGTACTTCACTTTAAGGATTTTTCTTTTTTCTTCCTGCTCTACTTCTTTCTGCTCTTGGTAATCTTTTACCATTTTCACCTCTTAATGCATATGGATTAAATTTTTAATGATGACTTCTACATTAACTAGGTGTTCTTGTTCCAATTAATTCACTCATTTATTTAAATATTTTTGATGTTTTTTTCATCATAGAAGATGTCATTATATCTTCATATTATTAAAGAAATTAAATATAAGTAGTATGTTCTTCTGTTGACCAATGTCCTGTATTAATATTTTCTTTTTTAGGTTTCTTTGTTTATTAATGTTATCCTTTTTATTTTTAAGTTTATTATGATCCTTCTTAAGAACCTTATCCATCACGATGTTAATTTGATACAATATCAGATTATAATTTAGGCATAGGACTACCTTATGTATAATGAAATATTGGATATGGATTTATTGGTTTTGATCTTTAATATATTAATAATGTACATTGATTCTCCTTATTATTATTATATTTAAATTGGATCATCTATAACTTATTTTTCTGATTCTAATGTCTTTGGTAATAGTCCTTTTTAATCGTTATTCCTTATTAAATATTAATATACTTGCTCTTCTTATATTTTTTATTTTTTATTTGACTAGGTATTTCATGGTCTTAAACGTATTCAAATTAGTAATGACTGTAATTTTAAGGATAAAAATTCTATTAGAATAAGTTAAACTCATTATAATTTGAACTTTGGATCTATTCTTAATTAATTATTTATGATCATACTTTAACCATCCACTTCTCCTTAGAATTATGGTTCTGTAACATATGGATAATAGCTTTAATATTATGGTATGCTCATGCTTTATTTAGAATTTTGTTTTCACTATTCTAATTAATGAAAAAAATTAATTTGTAATATATCATATTAATTATTCCTTCACAATCATCTATCTTAATATCCTATCTAATTGATTATCTAAGAATAATGATTATTATGGTAATAACAAAACAAATCGTTTCATCATATTAAATTCCCAATTAAAATATGATTATACTTTTGTTAATGTTAATAATCCAATTATTAATATTATTCCTATAAATATTACATTTATTATCTATTAATATATTATTATATTATTACTGTTATCTATTGAATTAAATCATTTGTTGCACTACTTAATTAATCTTAAAATACAAATTTTAATTATGCTATTATATCATAACCAATTAATCCTGCTTCTAATGTTTCTTAAAGTGAATATGTTTTAACACCAAAATATTTTGTTTAAGTGTATTCATTTAAAAGACTATCTCTTATTGTTGTTGCTGCTACTTAAAATCCTCTTCTAAATACACCATTATATAATATATCACAATGACTTTATGCAGTTTCCATTTTATACTAAATTAATAATAATAATATTATACAGATGGTAAAAATTAACAAACATCTTATTACATCATTTATTCTAATTCATTTATAAATTTATCAGATGTTAAATATTTTGAACTTTCAAATTATGATATTAATGCTAAAAAATTGTTAATAATATCTATTTATACAAAAAAGGTATCTTTAAAAAATGTTGCATTTTTATCTGGTAAAAAATAAAATATAGTTCTTGATTTTTCTTATTATAAATAAGAACATTCTCTCATTGCAAAAACTCCACTAATTGCTACTGATAAATCTGATAAAGAATTAAAAAAACGTGTAGTATCAGGATATTTTGAAAAGTAATCTCTTCCTTAAGAATTTGTTAAAAAACAAAAAATGAAACATATTCCAAAAATGAATGAAAATAACAGTAATGAAGGATAAATAGAGATTTTCTAATTAATCTAATTCATTTATTTATTCTTTAATTTTGAATTTCTTTAATTTTAAGCTATTTTTTCTTTTCTTATATCTTCTGCTGCTAAAAACTTTTCCTTTATATCAATATCAAATTGATATTTAAATAATACATCAGAGTCCTTCATTAAAAGAGAGGCTATTCCTCTATATCTATCTATATCTCTTTAAAGCCATACCATATCAATTAATCCAAACAGTGATAAAAAGCTATTATATTAAGCCAAAAAAAATTTGTAAAAATTAAAACTTATAATCATTACTAAACATGAGCAAACAAGCATAGGGATTAGAATTATAGTCCATTTATCTCTAACTGAATATGATCTATTTATAGAGTATTCAACCATTTCGGAGTTTAAGTTTCTTAGTTGTTATAAAAATTCTTAATAATTTCCATAAAGAAATACTAAGAATCCTTAAGTAAAATCAAGATATAAAATATTTGCATAGTTAATGTTTACAAAATTATAAGATGCTTCCAAATAAAGATACATTGATTCTCTTGCAGTTATAGTATAATTTTTAGTTTTAGGATAATCCCCTACTAAAATATTAAAATATTTATCTTCAAAGAATGGGTTTAAATAAGGATTAGTTAACAAATTAGAAAAACTATCCTTTAGTTCATAATATGTATAATTAATATCAAGTGTTGCAAACTTCATTTGTGATGCAAAACTAGCCAAAGTATAGGAAGGATATAACAAAGGTAATAAACTATATTATGATATAGCATTTTATGCTACCATGTATTTATTTACTGGTCCAATTACATTTGCTTTAATTTAAATCATATCTAATTCTTATAAAAATCTATTTAAATCTTAATGAGAATAAGCAAGCATAAATTAAGTATAAATAAAAAATAATGTTAACATTAAAATGAAAAAGACAAGAACTAATTTAAAGTTTAAAGAAAATCTTTTTGATGTTGTCAATCTTTCTATTAAATCATATTTTTTAGAGTATTTTGATTTCTTTAATCCAGCTATTGAACTAACCTATGAACCAATATCATCAATATGAACTATTTTTTAATCTTTTGAATCCATTTACATCTATATTTTTAAATTTTCTTCTAAATCTTAATCAATTTCTTCAAATTTTACTTTATCTTATGTATTTTATATTTTTTATTAATCACTTGATTGATGTCGAAAAGAAGATGAAAATTCTTCTTATGGCTATTCATTAGCAGAAAAATACTATTATTTATTATGAATCACTCTAATACTAGTTAAATTAAAATCAGGATTCTTCTAATCAATTAATCTTAAACCACTATCTTTTGGACTTATCATTGATTATTAATTATAAGGTTATTAAAAAGAATTATTAATACTTCTTTCATTCATCTTTAATTTACTTGTTACATTTTCTGATAAATCATTATTTTCATTATTTTTTTAATTTTCTGTTTAATTCTCACAATACAATTCAATAGCTTTTGGCATATTTATTGCAAATTCAATATCATCTACTTCTAAATCTATAAAACTATCTAATATTTAATTTGTATATAATCCTAAAGTATGTGAAGCATCAGGGATAGTATTTTCAGTCTTTTAAAACCTTTTTATTTCTTTTATTTCTATAATTAAGTAACTATAATCATATTAAATTTTTTTTAAATTGAATACACAATCTACATTAAATTATTAAAGATTTTCAATATCTTCCCAATTAGTTTTTTCTTCATTTATTAAAGCTTATTAATTAGGTACATACATCAATAATTAATATTCACTAATTTAAGTTGTTTCAAGTAAAATAGAGTTTAATTGCTTTGAAATATGAGTTTCAAGAATAAGATTGCATTTTGGAATAACTTTATTCAAAGGAACTTTTAGTAATTAAGTTGATAATTCTTTATTGAATTAAGGATCATAACCTAATTTATGAATTAAATTCTTTGTTATCCCAATAATTTTATAATTTTATTAACAAAATATATAAGCATTTTAAGTCTAAGTATTTTATAGAAAACAAGCAAATGTTAAATCTTCTAAGTTAATAAAATTAATGTCATAAAAAAAGTCAATTGGTTTGATAAATTTAGATTAATATCTACAAAAATTTTAATTAATTTATCTAAAAAACTTTGAATCTCCATTTTACAAAAAATTAGATACTAATTTTTCATGTACATTATCAAAACCATTTGGTAAGATAGAATCAATGGCTGTAATTAATTTGAATTAATCTTAAGATAAACCAAAAAATTAATGAATTAAATTAGAATTATTTCTAATTACTAATTTATGAGTTTATTAATCGAATCCAATTATTAAATAATCTATTTTATTGGAAAATAAATCAAAATTTGTTTAAGTTTACATTTTCAATAATTTTTCATCAGATATAGAAGCTATAGTAGCTATTTTATAAGCCTAAAAATAATTGTTCATAATTTCAGATTAATAAAATGTATTTAAAGCTTACATTTTTTAACTTGGAAACTAATCATAAAGTTTATATAATTCATTTTCGAGATCTGTCATCTAAATTAATAATTATTTTCCTGTTTAAAATAAAGAAAACTAATCATTAATTTAATTCATATTTGTGAAAAACTCTCTCTTTCGATTAATCATTTTAATGATTTTATTTCTAAGTTTTTTATTGCTTTCTTCAGATTAGAGAAATAATTTTACAGCATGTTCTAAATTTTCAGAAAATTAAGCATTTTATTACTAAAATCCCAAACTCATTGATTATTTTACTTTTTCTTACATAATTGCAAGTTTCTATTTTTAAATTAAACCAAGAGGACCAAGTTTTAAATGGCCGGTTGCAATTATAGATTTTTTATCAACAGATAATTATTTTTAAATAGAACGGCTTTTCCCATCAGAACTATTATTTTCTTTATTTCTTTAAGAGTTTGTTTAATAATGAATCTAATGTTATGTAGCAGAAGAACTAACTTAATATTAATCACTATCAAATTGCATTAAAATATTTGATTATTAAAAAGCTTTTGTATTCAATCCTAAATAATTTACAAGTGATAAATAATGAAGAAAATAAGCCTATTATATTGATAAATCTTTTGTCTTTGTTATTGCACTATCAAAATATTTACTTGTATCTCTTAAGTTTAGAAATACAATATCTTCAAAAGATATAGATTCATTACATTTACATTTTGAATTATCACAATCTTCTTTATGAGTTTTCAAAAAATTATTCAAATAAATTATTTTTTTGGCATTTTCCAAATAATTTTATTACAATTTTCCATAATCATCAATCACATTTGCTATCTTATATTGTAAAATATCTGCAGTGAATCTCACATTACTACTTGTCATTATTTTTTCATGAAATTTTGTATGCTTATTTAATACAATTTCTATAGTGATAGGAGGTATTAATACCAGCATTAATGTATCATAATAATTATTTGACAGACTAAAAACAAAAAGTGTAATAGCGAACGTCACTTGGAAGAAGTTGCAAGCTAAAACAATCTAAGATCTTTTAAATATGTTTGGAAAACTCCAAATTAAACTCCATAATTCACTCAACTCTCTTATCAAAAGAATACTAAATATTAAATAAAATTTAGTTTTATTAGTACTATTCAATGTGTCTACTAAAATAACAAAAAAATTGCATAATGAAGTCCAATAATTATTAAATGTTACTTATAATATTTAAAGATTCTTAGGATGAATAGTTATTGATTCCAAATTACAATGAATTTCAATCAAATAATCAAAAATAACAATAGTCATTGCAACAACAGATATTGCCAAATTTACAATATTTAAATTAGTTGAATTCTAAAACAAAGAGTCAATTGTCATTTCTAAAAGTGGAATAGTTGTCACATAATACATAAGGGAATGAAATAATGAATAAATTTTCAATAATATTTGCACTACTTAATTTTCAGATTTCAAAAATTCTGTCAACTTTTATTATTTCTTTTCCTTCAAAATGAATCTCACAAAAAGTGTAAATATTAACAATTAATATAACATAATTATTGAAAAAGGAATTACATAACTTAATTTGTAAAATTCTAAATTACTAGGACTATGCAATCTTGTTGCTGCAAAAATAGTCTTTAACAAAGTCATTAAATTTGTTTAATTACCATTTGTTATTTCTTCATAATTTAGGAATAAAAAACTTAATTCTTATATAGTAGCTAAAATGATTATGAAGGTAATTATTGCAGAGGGTAATTTTGATTGTTAATATTCTGAGAGAATTCTTACTTAAACATAGAATTCAAGAAACTTTTAAATAATAGTGCCTTTTTACTTTGATTGCTTCTGCTTTCTTTTTTTCATCAATTCAATTTAAACTATTTATGCAATTTAATTTAGTTAAAATAAATGAATTAACAAAAAGGCCCAAAGTTTTTAAGAAAACTTTATGAAATTTTGAAAGTAGTTAATATCATGAGTAAAGGATGAACAATTTGATTTCATTCGATGGAATCATGATGGAGATGCTTTTTAAATAAATAATGTTAACTCATTAGTTAAATTGGTATTAAGTGTACAATTTAAACAATCATCTTTCTTTAGTTTTGTAAGGTATTATTGAATAGATATTCTAGATAACTAAATTAATATGGTTTTTAGAAATAAAAAATAGAAAAAGATTAGTATATTTTTAGACATAAAAATTTTCTAAGAGATTAGATGTATAATAATAATAATATATAATTATGTAGAGAATTGTTATAGAACATTGTGAGTAGCCATAAAATAAGGTCATTGAAATATAAATTAGAATAGAGAGAAAAAATAATAGATTCTGATGAATTAGATCAATAAACAATTATAATACAAGAATTATAATAAAAGTAGAAATAAATTTGTGATAAATTCAAAGATTAAGTTCAAATCTAATTGCAGTTGAAATAAAAAATATGTTATCTAAAGAATGTATTGAAAATATTAATAAAAGCAAATATTAGAAATTAATCTTTCTTTGGAATAGAAATGCTTTATAGCATAAATGTTATTAGTTAAAGTAATGAATACAATTCCAAATGATGAAGATCATTAATTTGAAATTGAATTGATATCAAAAGTAATTTAAGAATTTTCAAATATTTATTTAGAATACTATTGTATTAATCAAAGTTAAAGAAGTCCTAATCTTTTTAAGTCACTAACACCACTTCCTTTCTAAAATGAATAATAAAGAAAATAAATAGCATTTTTAGATTAAAATAAGGATACATTATAATGTTAATTATAATCTTACTTGAAATGGGTAAAGGAAAGTTATGAAATGGCATTATTGAAAAACTCTGTTTGAATTATTTTTAATAAACTAAATTATTACAAAATTTATTAAGAACTTTTTGAAAGGAATAAAGGATGAGATATGTATATTTGATCTTCATTCTTATATCTACAGTTAAGGGTTATGATGTAGAGAATAGAAAATTAATCAGTTTACTGTAGTCATTTAGTTCAATCGTAGTTTGTGAAATCGGAGATAAAGTAATTATTGTTTAATATTTTAGACTTTTTTCTTAGCTGCAATAATGTCTATTAAATATAATAAAATAGCAGTATTACTTGGTTCTGTTATTGCATTAATAATAATTACAACAATAAGTACAGTTTTTGGTATTGTAATTCCAGAATTGCTTGATTGTTTATATGCATAAATTATTGTTTCTTTTATTTTTTATGGTTTTTCAATCAAATTACTTTATACTTGGTATACAATGTAATAAGAAAAAGAAGAATTATAAGAAGTAGAGTAAGAATTGAAAACACTTGTAAAAAATTAATGAATTTACCTGATCCAGAATCAGATTAAGTTAATGATAATGTGACTAAAAGTATATATTATAATTAATAAATAGATTTCACTTAAGTTTAATTTTAATCAGTTGTTTGGTAAGCATTTACTTTAACTCTTCTTGGTGAATGGGGAGATAAAAGTTAAATAACTACAATTAGTTTAGTTGCAATTTAAAGTCCAATGTTTGTATTTTTGGGAGGTATAATAGCACATATTATCTGTACAATTGTAGCAGTTCATGGTGGAAAATTGATTGCAAATAAATTATCAGAGAAAAATGTCAATTTATTTGGAGGAATTGTTTTTCTTTGTATTGCTTTGATGCATACTTATGATTTATTTTTTTAATGATATATATAATCATACATTGAATTGTAAAAAATATATATTTTAGAATTATAGTTTTTTCACACATTAGTGATCTTAAATAAAAATTATTAATATCATTATTAATGTTCATACAGAGCTATTTCTTCCTCCAATAATTAAAGCTCCTTTTCTTTTTCTTATATTTTAGCTTTTATCTCTTGATTTTCTTTTATTAAAGCTACCATAACTGCTGGATCGCATCCAGATGTACTAGTAGGTTGCTGTTAAAATGCTTGACTTTAGCCAGGCATTTTTATATGAGGCCTTTTTGTTGGCTGCTTCTAAGGTGTATTTATTGGTTTTGCTTAACTTATTTACTGAGGCACAGGATATTGCTGCATAGATTAAGTGTTTCTTAATCTTTGATAATCAAACCTCATAGTGTTAGGTGTTTGTACTCTTTGAATTTAAGAAGTTCGCTATGTAGGAGACACATATTAATTGTATTGATTCAAGTTTCTAAATTACTGAATCGGATTGACTATAGGGGCCGGTAAATATTTGTAATTCATAAATTATTAATAAAATTAAATCATATTTCCTATATTAAAGCATTATCTTTCTTGGATTGTAAATTTTGTTTAGCAAATATATTGAATATTTATTCAATAGATGCTTATTTAATAGAGTATTATGAAATTTTGAATTAATTTTTGTTTTATTCAAATTCTGAAAATAATTTACCAGCTGATACATTTGATAATAATCTAATTCTATAAAATGTTTAAAAAATGTTCTATTATTTCATATTATCCTAAATTTGATTATATAAATTTAAGTAATTATTAACCATCTTATTCTATTAATATAAATTCTGTTAATGTTTCTACACTTATACCTTAATTAATTAAATCATTATATAAATGTGATCCTGATCCTTTTGGTTATATTTCATTTATTAATATATTTTAATT
>JMSD01000019.1:26074-123200 GCA_000715435.1 Paramecium caudatum
TATTATTTATATTTCTGTATTATTATTATAACTTATTTGAATAAAATATAAAGAATCATTTTGAATGATGTGATATTCGCAATTACAGTCAAATTCAATTCTAAGATGTAAATCCAGATGATAAAAATCAAAATTTTAGACAACTTCACCTGTGTTCGTATTTAAGTTAGTAATGATTGAAACTAATATGTTAGAGAGTGATAAATGAATTAAATTTGATGTATTAAATAAAATATATTAAAAAATTTGAGTTCATATTCGAGTTGAGTCTTAATAAAATTTGAATTTTTATTTAATTTTTTGAGATGAGCAGAGAGGAATTACTATACATGGCTAGACTCACTGAACAAACAGAGAGATTTGAAGACATGGTTAACTACATCAAACAATTAGTTAATGTGGGATAAGAGTTGTCAGTAGAGGAAAGAAATCTACTTTCAGTTGCCTACAAGAACAGTATTGGTGGAAGAAGAACAGCTTGGAGAGTACTATCAAGTATTGAAAACAAAGAAGAAGGAAAGGTACTCAATATATACACATTCTTTTTTCTATCATTTGATATATATTTATATATGTACTCATTATTTTTAGGCTCAATCAAACCCAGCAAGTCAAAAGAATTTAGCATTAATCAAAACATACAAGAAGAAGATTGAATAAGAATTGAATGGATTTTGCAATGATGTCCTTTAATTAATAGATACATCTTTAATCAAAACAGCCTCAAATTCAGAAGCTAAAGTGTTCTATTATAAGATGAAAGGAGACTATCATAGATACATTTCAGAATATTCAAGTGGTGAATAACATAAAAGAGCAGCTGATGGAGCATTGGAATCATATCAATAAGCTTCCAATGTTGCTAATTCTGAACTTAAGACAACAAATCCAATCAGATTAGGATTAGCACTTAACTTTTCAGTCTTTTATTATGAAGTCCTTAATGATCCAACCAAGGCATGCAGTCTTGCCAAATAGGTATTTATACTTAAAATATCTTAAAGGCTTTTGATGATGCTATTGCTGATATCGAATAAATCGAAGAAGCATAATATAAGGATGCCACAACTATTATGCAATTAATTAGAGACAACCTTACCCTTTGGACTTCTGAATTGGAAGACGAAGAAGGACCTAAATGAGGTCAGTTCGGTGATATATATATATATATATAAACATATAAGAATATATAAATAGATATTTAAAGAAAGATCAGGTCTTTATTAATGAGTCTTATTTGTATCTCTTAAATTTTGGGCGGCTTTTTATATATAATTTAATAATAAAATAAATCTGATATATATTTGTACATCTATCACTCAAGGAACGTTTAAGTTCTATTTTATGTTTTTAATCCATATTCATAAGCATATTTAGGCTCATCTATTGTTGGTACTTTATTATCATAATAAAATGGATAGAAATATAGTTAATCCATACTAGTAAACCAATCAAATGGTAATTTGTTAGCATCATTTGTACCAAATAAATATTCTCCAAATATTGATTTTACTACAGCCTCACCTCCAGTTGTTCCAGGTAACCAAGCAGCAATGAATGCTGTACTTAAGGATAATGGTTAATTAATAATCATTGGTCTACCACTAAATAAAACAGTAATTACAGGAATAGATTAACTCTTTCCTTTAACAAGATTAATAATCTAAAATATTAAAATAAAATTACTGATTTTTCATATGCTAGTATCTAAATTTCTAATGTAGTTGCTTATTTAGAAGGTTAATATTCATTGGCATGGCTATTATATAAACATCCTTTTTAATCTTATGTCTAACAATATGGAGAATTAACATCTCCCATAAATTCTGCATATGGATTTTCAGCCAAAACATTAATAATAACAACATTTTCAGCTGTAAATTATGTTAATTTTTCAATCAGAGTATTTCTAAATGTATTTCTATCTGCTAAAATTTAATCAAAATTTGTTGGATCTTCATATTTAGGATAATAAATATTTGCTTCTGGATATCTTGCCTTAATGGCATCTAAAACAGATGATGCTTTAGATTAAACCTTTAATTCATCCTTCCAATAATCATTACCATTATAGCCTTACCATCTAATACTCCATCCACCATTTTATGCTCCAATATTATCATAATCTTAAAACATTTATTATTTTCCACCTGCTACTTAAACATATCTATCTCCTAAAAGAATAATATGCTTAACCTTAGTCTTATCTAATGGTAAAATAGTATTCTTATTCTGTAACAATACTAATGATTAAAGAGCGGCTTATAGAGCATCAGAATTCTCTTAATCTTTATCCTTTAAAATTTCTTTTGGTTTTCTTTCTTTAATATTATATTTCTTTGCAACTGGTGTTGGTACTTAAATTAATCCCATTTTATGTTTAACCAATAGAATTCTCTTTACTGCATCATCTAGCCTTTCCTGACTTATAGTTTTTTCATCTTCAACCAAATTTTTAATTAATGTTTAATATCCAGCAGCATTTGAAGAGAGCATTTACATATCCACTCCATTATTGAAGGATGCTGCATAAGCCTCTTGAATTGACATCGTAATATTTGTGGTTGGTAATCCTTAAGTTGCAGTCTTAATTACAGAATCATAATCACTAATTACAAAACCTTCAAAATTCAATTTATCTTTATTCTTTAACTCACTGTTTATATATGGATGAATACTCATTGGTACATCATTAATTGCATCATAACTAATCATTATATTACCAGTTTTTGCCTCAACTGCTCCAACATACCCTTAAATATTATGTTATATAAATATATCTAATGAATCATCTGTTACAATAGAATTACCTTCTTCAACACCATTAGTTGTTGCTCCATCTCCTAAGAAATGTTTTACAGATGTTAATACTCCATTAATATTACCATCTACATCAATATCTTAAGAGGCTAAAACATATGCTTTAGCATATTCCTTAATCAAATCTGGATTCTATCCCATAGTTTCATAGAATCTTCCCCATTGTGGATTATGGGAGACTGCAACAGTTGGTGAAAATATAAAGTTGAATCCACTTTCTTTTACACTTTCTTTATTCCATTTTGCAGAATTAGCAAAATTCTATGGATTAAATGATGCAGCTAATCCGATGTTATGTGGGAATAAAATTTCACCAACAGCATGTTGATTTCCATGTACAGCATCTGTTCCCAATAATACTTAAATACCAACAGTCACATCATGGGGTTCCTCTCCTTCATCCTATTCTTAATATGTCACTTCAATTTATTAAGCTAATGAATTGGTTGCCACAATATTCCATACATCATTTGTTGCTTAATGACAATCTGCAGCTTATATGTTTCCTTCTGTATCTGGGCATCCATTTCCACCAACTAACACAGATCCTAAGTTTAATTCTTTAATTTTCTAATATTGTGTTTTTCCCTATTCATCATTCAAGTCAAAGAAGTCCACTTAGGTTGTTTGGCCTATCTTTTACTCAAGGGTCATTGCTGCTATGATTTTGTCAATTAAAGCTTCATCATTTAATTATGATCCAGCTATCACTAAAGATATTAGGACAGCAGATATCAAGATTTTCATATATTGAATATATTTATGAATTAAAAGTTGTTTGCATATGCATTTAATTGATTTTCTATAATAATTCTTCATATTGTATATAGACTAATTAATTAAATTTTATTTCAATAGTACTCAGCACCCCTAAATTATTTTAATGTTCTAAATGATCTTTCATGTTTAAAACTAGCATGATTTCGTTTTGGTAATTAATACAATTATGCCTGTGTTGTACTTGGTTTTCTGAATTTTTATAATTAGTATGCATCTGCATCAGATAATTCACTTTCATCATTATTTAAATTATCATCTTCTTTTTCTTTTTTCTTTTTTTCTTAAGAATAAACTAATTTAACCCCTGGTTTAAGTGGAAATCCTTCAAAATTATATGGTTCATCATATTGTGTCTTAACTTTTGTTGACACTTTCAATTTAAATAGTGCTTGTTAATTTGAAATCGTTTCCTCTGCAATATCAGATGTGTATTTCTTATCAACTTTATAAAGTAACTTACTCTTGACAGTACTCACTAATGGACTTAATTATTTAACTTATCCCCTCTTTCTCATAATGCTACCATCTGAGTCATAAGTCTAATATTCTTTCAAAGGTTTTTTCGAAAGAAGTATTTTTACTTATATCTGACGAGCAGGAGAAATGAACTCATTGTAAGGAAGATTTTCATTTGGAAATTTGGCATTTTTCCTATCTTTTTTCTTCTTTAATGCTTCTAATCGATATTTATCATCAGATTTATCTCTTTCAACAATAACTTTTTGTGGTTTCACATCATAATCATCAAATATTGGAAAATTTCTATGACTTTTAGCCTCTTTGTAAGGAGACATCAATCTTTATTGTATAGTGGATGGCTTCCATATGACTGAGCACACATGATTGCATGTATGCCTATCAAAAACAGGTGTTTACTTTGATTTAAATTCTTATATACTGGTTCATCATCAATGTTATAGTCAAAATCTGGAATGCAAAACTCAAGAATATACAATTCAAGAAGTTATTGACAATAATCTAATGCAATCATTATTAATTAATGACTACTACTAAATTATTCACACCTAATGATCTAATTGAGTTCGAAAACAATTAACGATACTCATCAATAGGAAAAAGTATGTGTTCCTCTGACTGTAGTGCTTGAATCTATGAAGTCAACAGCTCCAGCTTTTGGTTTTGGAACGTCAAACAGATATCAAGCATAAATGATATATAGAGATAAAAAATTATTACAAAAAGGAAAGTGTAGCCCTGGTCCTTGTTACAATGCAGGAAATTATATTGCAGAATTGTTAGCCAAATAACCAACTGTTAAAATTGGAAAAGCATAAAGAAAGTTCTTGAATCAAAAATCATATGATTATTATAACCGATAAGATTAGAATGTAAAACATTTATTAATATAGTATGAACCTCATTAAGCAAATGATTTCAGAAGATTAAATGCTTCTTAAACTAGATTTGGTTTAGCATAAAGATTTCAAACAGAATATAGTTTCAATAGAACACCAGGACCAGATTAATATGAAAGTCTTCCAGTTAAAGAATAAGCCCCAGCTTATACTATGTGTGCAAAAAGACCCATCTCAAAATCCTTTTAAGGATCAACACCTGAATTAGTTGGTCCTGGTCTATATGAAGTTATGTAATCTGCAAATATGGTTTTGGGATCACAACCTAGGATTGGATTCACTAAATCAGAAAAAATGAAGCCATCTAAAAGTTGTGATAGAAATTAGACATATTATACAAAGTATGTGATAAATATAATTATAGGGGTTCAATGGGAGTATAGATAAAATCAAACAGTAAAACAAAACCAGCATATAGCATAGGGAAACAGAGTAGAGATGTTAAACCTGGAATTTTTAAGAGAGATTTAGAAGGATGTACAACTAAATTAAGAATATCTATGCCTAAATTTTGAATATAGTAATAATTTATTTCAGTATCTTTATATGGGGCTATTTCTAATTTACGATCTCACTGTCACATCATGAATTGATTTATTAGCTAATAGTTCTGCTGGTACTCCAATTCTACTATTGTAAGCTGCTCTTGATACAAGTGTTTCTGGTAACATACTTCTATCTAAAATAGTATATTTTTCAATCATTTCTGTTAATTCTTTATTTTTAATACATAATTAAGCCTATAAATCAGCTATTTAATCTGATAATAAACCAACTTATGTATTATAAGCACCTTTTAAATTTTCAAATTGATAGGCTGCTCCTGAATCCATTTTATGTCTTAATTCATCAATTTCCAAATTCTTTTCTTTTTCGAATAATTATAATTTTTCAATTAATCTATCATTTTCATCTTATAATCTCTTTTATATAACTTCAGCATTATTTCTTTATATTGCAAGATTTTCACATTCCTTTTATTTATTATTATACATATCGAATGTTTTTTGAATTTCATATTTTTAATGTTCAATTTATGACTCTAATTATTTAAGTTTTTCTCTGTTTTGATTTTCAATATCTTTTATAAATTATTTTAAGTCTTAGATTTCTTACAATTTAGATTTCTCTGTTTCAAATGCTTTTAATTTAGTCATTTCTAAATCATTTTAAAGATTTCTTATCTTATCTTCAAACTCTAATTTGATTTAAGAGTAATTCTTTAAATTTTATTACATTTCTGAATTTTTATGATCCAAAAGATTCTTCAAATTGATAATCTCTTAATTGAGCAATTAAATTTGCTTTTATAAATCGATTTACATATTTTCATATTGAATTGTAAGCCTTTCAATTCTAGCATGTTAATCTGATATTTCTCTATTTTTTTCATTTTCCAATAAAATATTCTTTCTCTTCCAATCTTCAATTGTATTGATCAATCTTTATACTTCTCCATCATAATAATCTTTCTATTATTATTTTTCCACAACTAATTTTTAAATCTCTTAATTCTTCACATCAACGATCTCCTTTAATTTTAATATTTCTCTATGTAGAGCTTATAATTAATTTTCATGAGTTAATTTAATGTTTGTGGTATCATTATTATGCATATTATCCAAATTAGTTTAAAGATTATGGTTTTCTTATTAATGAAGTTATTCATTACTCAATAATTATCTCTTTAATAATTCAATTTCTTCTCTTAAACCTTATATTTCAAAATCAGATTATAATTTTTATTTTTGATTTTAATTAATTAATGTTTCAATTTCTTATGTCTTAATTTCCAAAAGGTTTTTAAGTTTATTAATTTCTTATATTTATACATCTGATTAGTTTTCATGTGCTGTTTATTAATTTCTTAAATTTGTATCCTAATACAATTCTAATTTTTATTTCTATGCTAATAATTCATTTTAATGATCAATTTAAATAGCACTTAATCTAGATTTTGTCATATCAATTTCATTCATTAATCTTAATTAAGTATCTTAAAATTCTATTTTCTATCTCTCATTTTATGATTATAATTAAGCTACTTATAATGTTCTATCTTCTAACATATCTCTGAGTTTCTTGAGCTAAGCCTCATACATATCAGCTTATAGATTATTTGATCTCTTAAATGTTTCTGTTACTTGAGTTGTTTGATTATCTGCTATGTTACGTTAATCTGAAATTGTTCTATTTTTTTCTTAATCCAATGCTGCAATTCTAGCGTTGGATTTTTATGCTTCTAATGTAAGTGACTTAATCTCAGATTCATAGTTCTATCTGATTTGCATCAGAGATCCCATTTAAGCTTCATATTTTTGCTTCCACATTTCAGATTCACTCTTCCTTTAAAGGGCTGCTTTCTGAGCACGTTCTAGTTGTGCCTATAGGGCATTGTTCTGCTCCAATACTTCAGCGACTTTATATTCTAAGTCTCCACTCTTCTATTGAACAAGACGTTAAAGTTCATTATCTGACTTATATTTGGCCAGTTCTCTTTCTAACTCATAACATTTGATTCTGTAGTTTTCGGCATCTTCCTATACTATACTAAAGTTGAGTTTATTTTGCATTGGTGATTGAGTATAAGGGGATTGCATTGTTAATGGATGGGCCTTCTTCACAGTGCCTGGTTATGAAAAGTCCTAACTACCCAATACTTGGGAATATTTGGTTGGTGAAACAGTTCTTGGTTACATACTGAGGTTCATTGACGGATATTTTTATTAATAAAAATTATTGTGTAATTCCCTTTAATGTCTCTATTTAAAATTATGAATATAATTTATTTATAGTTATATTTGAATTCATTTAAAATAATAAGAATTTATTGATTTCTGATATAGCTACTATATAAACCAATAATAATATATTAAATAATTTATGAAGGCAAATAATGTAGGTATAGAAGCTATAGAAATATACTTCCCTAAAACATATGTAAACTAAGCGGATTTAGGTATTCTAATTAAGTATTTAAGAACTTTTTGATACAGTAGCCTAAGGTAAATACACTATCGGTTTAGGGTAGGTGAATATGGCTTTTGTAAAGCCATTTGAGGATGTCAACTCAATGGCTTTGACTGGTAAGAAAATTTCTTAAACTTTAGTTGTAACCAATTTATTGGAAAAATACAGCATTAATCCTGCCTAAATAGGAAGATTAGAAGTAGGTACTGAAAGTTTGTTAGACAAGTCAAAATCAACAAAAACAACATTAATGAGATTATTTGGAGATAACTCTAATATAGAAGGAGTCACATCTATTAATGCTTGTTATGGAGGCACCAATGCTCTCTTTAATACAATATCTTGGATGCAGAGTGATGTGTGGGATGGTCGGTATGGAATAGTAGTCTGCACTGATGTTGCTGTATATGCTAAGGGTTCAGCCAGACCAACAGGAGGAGCTGGGGCAATTGCAATGTTAATTGCACCAAATGCAACATTTGTCCTTGAAACTCAGCGTATGACATACATGAAAGATAATTACGATTTTTACAAACCTAATTTCCATAGTGAATATCCAACAGTAGATGGACATATATCAATTCAAAGTTATCTTAATTCAATAGACAATTGTGTTTAAAAATATTTTGTAAGAAATAGAAACATTGATAGTGATTATTGTTGTTTTCACAGCCCTTTTCATAAAATGGTTTAGAAATCATTTCTTAGAGTTAAAGTGAATGAATCATTAGTCAAAGGAGTATAGAGTGATTTTAATTTTGAAAATTTCAACCAGAAACAATCAGAAATGCTCAAAACTTATTAAAAAGAATGGTTAAATAGAGTATTACCATCATGTCTATTATCAAGAGAATTAGGAAATATATATACTGGATCATTATATGCAGGATTAGTTAGTTTAATTGCCACTCAAGATGATTTAATAAATAAAAGAATTATGATGTTTTCATATGGATCAGGCTGTGCTGCTTCTCTATTCTTCTTAAAATGCATGAAATCAACCTCAATCATGAAATAAAAATTATAAATTTAAGATAGATTACAATAAAGAATAAGAATATCTTGTATTGAATATGATCATATTATGTAATAAAGAGAGATCAATTACAATAAACATACTTAATAATATTAACCTAAACCAATAGATTTATATCCAGGAACTTATTATGTTAGAAACATTGATGATAAATATAGAAGAGAATATTTGGTTCATAAATAATTTGAATTAAATCATACAAGTGGAGAATTCATAACATCAAATAGTGGAATATAAAAAGAAAGACTTCAGTAATTAAGAGATTAAATATCATAACCTGAACAATAAATATAATAATAATCACAATAATCATATAATTAATTATGGACTGGATTTTACAAAAAAACAATTTAAGAAAGACTTGATTAAATTGAGAAAACTATGAATGTTAATGTTGAAAATTTCAAAGATGGTGGTTTAACATTATAAAATGCAAATTTAATGGTTGAAAATTGTATTGGAAAAATTGCATATCCTTTGGGATTGGGATTAAACTTTTTAATAAATGGTCAATTTTATTCTGTTCCAATGGCAATCGAAGAACCTTCTGTAATAGCTGCTGCAAGTGCTGCTGCAAAAACAATAAGTGAAGCAGGTAATGGATTCTCAACTTATTCAAGTAGACCAGTTATGATGGGTTAAATTTAGTTAGTGGATGTTTAAAACTTCTCAAAAACTGAATGTTTGATTGATTCAAATAAATAAGCAATAATTAACAGAGGCAATTAAGCATGTTTAAGTATGGTTAAAAGAGGAGGTGGTGTTGAAGATGTCAAATGTAGAAATTTAGGTAAAGGATAATGTAGTGTTGATATTCTTATCAATGTTTGTGACAGTATGGGAGCAAATCTTGTGAATACTGTGTTAGAACATGTAGCACCATTAATTGCAGAAATAACAGGAACTAGAATAGGAATTAAAATATTAACTAATTTATGTTTAAATAGAAAAGTAACAGCATAATTTAGTTTGGATATTGATAAATTAGGATATAAATCATATACTGGATAAGAAATAGCTAAACTAATTCTCGAGGCTTACACATTTGCAGATTTAGATATTTATAGGGCTGTAACCCATAATAAAGGAATTATTAATGGAATAGAGGCAGTATGTAATGCTACAGGATAAGATGCTAGAGCAGTAAATGCTTCATTACATGGATTTGCTGCTATGAATGGAACATATAAACCACTATCAACATTCAAAATAGTTAATAATAAATTAGTTGGGGAATTGACTGTTCCAATCAGTGTAGGAACGTAAGGAGGAGCTTTACCATAGAATCCTCTATATGCTTAAATATTGTCAATACTTGATTATCCTGATTCTTAAAAATTGGCAGAAATTATGGTTTCTGTGGGATTAGCATCTAATTTTGCAGCCTTGAGAGCTTTGGCAAGTGAAGGTATACAAAAAGGACATATGACTTTGCATGCTTGTAATATAGCTATTGCAAGTGGAATACCTGAACATTTGGTTGATGAAGCTGTATTATTCATGAAAAACAGAAATAGTTTCAATAAATAAACAGCGTTAGAATTTTTAAAGGCATACAACATATTTTATGAGATTGGGAAAGCAAAAGGAAAATAAATGAAATAATTTTGCACTTTTTCAGGTCAATTTAATTTAATTGGTTCTGAGAATGGAAAATAATAAGTATTAATTTATATTAATTTAGGTTATTGATTTACATGTTGTATTTGAATGTGATCAAAATAAAATAAATTTGAATTTTTCTGATGATTCAGCTATCAATAGATAAATTTTTGGATTAAAAGGACCAGAATGGTTGAAGAATCTATTTTCAGTATTAAACACTGTGTAAATCAATAAAGAATTAGAATTGTACTAATAAAATAATTTGACAGCAAAATTGAAGCTTCTCTCGATTCTAATAAATCTTCTTTCATTCAATATGTTAAACCTTGATTTTGATCGTTCAAAGAACTTTATCCTTAATCAAAAACCCTGTTTGGGAGGAGCTTTATCATTAAAATATGGACTTTCATTAATGAATGAATTGATCCATATATTTGAATACAATATTAACCAATTTGTTGGTTCACCTTAGTTACGCTAAGCATTAATGAATGAATTGAATAATATCATAATGGCCCATATAAAGACTTTTGAATTATGGTTATTGGCTAAATAAGGTCAATATAATTTCAAAGACTTTCTCTAATCTCGATCAAAGAGATTATGCTGTACTATGATGCTATTATGTGACTGTATATCTTTGAAGAATTTCAATCATTAAATCATTGATGAGATTCTTTCAATTGGTCATGTATATGAGATTGAAATGACTATTACAAGAGATACTTAAAAATGGAATAAGTAATATTATTAATAATCTTAGAACTACATTTTCAGAACCGAATGCTTACACGTATTGGTTAATTGCTAATCAATAACTTGTTGCAGGAGATAATAAAGAAATTCAAGAAGGATTTTTCAGGGAACAACATGAATTATTAATGTCTTTGATGCAAAAATGGAAAATATCACCAGAACTAAGCCATCTGAATACATAAGCAATGAATGCAATTAGACTGTTTTATAAACCGAGATTATGATTATTAAAATATGAGTATTTCAAAGCAAAATTCCCAATAAAGTGATATTAGTAAATTTGCATAACCAAGTGGTCCTAGATTAAGTTTTGAATAGAATCCACTTTAGAAATATTAGATTCAATAAATAGACTCCAATACATCATTACATCAATAACAAATGAAAAATACTGTTCATTATGATAATAATAGTCGTATTGATGTTGCAAAACAGGTATTTAATATAACCTTTGTTTATTATTCAGCTCACTAGGCGACGGAGATCAGAAATGAAAATTGGTTTCAATCGAACAAGTTTTTTGCGCACCATTAATAGAAATGCTCTGGTTTAAAAATTCAAAAATTTATTGTTTATGAGATCTTATGTGTTAAGTAAGGAGAATAAACACATTCTCTTACAAGAATATGCTAAAAATTTATAAAAAAGTAAGTAAATTTCTAATTTAAGGATATTCGACATCTAATAGTAGTATCCCTTACATAATGTCAGGTACTGGTGTATCTTCAATTTTGACACTCTGGTCATTGTTTGCATATATTTTTACATTATGGGCAACACCTTTTGTTGTATCATTTTAATTGGGAGGCTCTATTGCTAAATCAATATATCTCATAATTGTATTTCAAGTCTTCATAGATGTGTTTATTAAAATCAATAGTCCTTTAGTAATCAATGGAGAGGCAGTTTTTGATAGGTAAGAAATAATTAAAGAATATATTAAAAAAAACTTTCTTGAGGATCTTATTTACTTGTTTTGTTTATTTTGTGAACTTACAGGATTTATTAACATTTCAACATAAGGATTGTTATGTCTTATTATTGTTATTATATCCTATAGAAAAATGAATTTCAATTATGAGAGCTATTATGAAATATTATATTTAAAAGGACAATATCACTATGCAATTGATGTTTTGTCATTAATTGTAATTATATTCTCTTATGCACATGTTATGGCTTGTATTTGGCATTTTGTTGGAGACATTACTACTAGCTCAGGACAATCTTGGATAATAGCAAGACATTTAGAATTCGCATCCATGTGGGAGAGATATAATTCATCTTTCTATTGGGCTACAATGACTATGTCAACTGTAGGATATGGTGATATTACTCCTACAAATCAAACAGAAGTATTAGCTGCTAATGTTATGATGATATTATCCAGTTGTATGTTTGGATATTCTATCAGTTAGATTGGCATGATATTAAAAAGTCAATATGAAGTTCAATAAAAATATAAGTAATGTATTTTTAAAATATTAGGCGATCGATTATTCTGATGAACTCATACATGAAGAATGGGCAAGTTAATTTAGAAATTTAAAGTCGAATACGAAATTATTTAAAATATCAATGTGAGACTGAAACTAGTGAAAATAAAGATGATATTAATAAAATTGTTAATGAATTACCGATAGGATTAAAAACAGAATTAATACAAGATGTTTAAATGAACATTATGAGGAAAATTAAAATATTAAATAATCAATTTTCATAATAGACACTTAAATAGTTGTCATCTAAATTGTAGGAATTTAAATTTACTCCAGGAGATGTCATATTTCATAGAAATGATTCGAATGATTAAAGTTTATATTATATTCAAGAAGGAGCAGTGAATTTATATGAGGAGAATAGTTAAAAATTGTTGCAAACATTGAAAAATGGACAGACTTTTGGACAATATTAATTCTTTACTGGGTACGAGTCTAAAACATCTGCTCGTAGTTAAGGATTCTCTAAAATATTTAAATTGAATCGCGCTTCATTATTAACTCTCCTTAGCTGCAATAATAAGGATTTTCAGAGATTTCATCATATTAAAGATTGCATAATTTTTAACTAAAATTATTAAATAGTGTAATCAACATGTAATTATTGTAAAATGTCTAATCACTTAAATATTGACTGTCCATTACTCTCATATTAACCTGACATTTTTTAAAGAATTAAAAAATCAGAATTACAATATACAACCCAAAAGAGAATGAGGTTCATAAGAAATAATGAGAAAATTAATTGTCTTTTTCTTCATTCTGCTATTAGAGATTCAGTTGAAGAATATAAAGCAAATTTATCAACTACACATCTTGATGAAATAGAAATGAAATTATTTATAACTAATGCTACACGTGACTTAAATAGTTTAGTACATAAAGAAACTTCCTTATTCGATAGATAAATTACTGTTTAAAAATTATAATTAAAAAAAAAGAATTCAGGATTTGTGCAGCAGAAACCATAATCTTCCACTAAGAAAGTTGGTATGTTTATGAATATGAGGACATTATGTAGAGATTCCGATAAATAATTAAAATCTGAATCAGAAGATGAACCTATAGAATGTGCTTCATTCAAAAAATCTCTTTAACAAATCCCAGATTATATTGATAATCAATAAAAATTAGTTGAGTTTGAAGAGTAATTTTAAACAACAAATTACGACATAGATAGATTGATGAATTATTGTGGCTATATGCCTAATTCTAATATCATTTATGCAATTCGAAAGTATGAAAGAATGTGCAATAAATGGTCTAAATTACGAACTTTTAACTCTCCAGAAGGGGATTATCCTAAATATATGACAATAATGCAAAATTATACAGGGCGTGGATCCATTCATGAACTTTTGTAGGATAAATATTGAGAATATATATATGTTTAATAAGAAATTTAAAAAACAATAGCCATTGATCATTTTAGATGATCAAGAAATTGAGAAACCCTTTGAATAAAAACCTATACCTAAATAATAAAAGCAGAAAAATATATTTTTAAGCTACGAAGATGAGGCTCTTGAGGAAGTAAGAAAATATGTGAAGATTGATCAAAAGCCCCTTGAACCTCTAAAAGAAACAAATTTAACCATTAATAATGATTATCTAAAAGATTTAGAAGAAGAAAACAGAATGAGCAATTATTTAGCACAAAAAAGCATGCAAAACATTTAGAGCTCAATATTATTGATTTAGAGAATGATGGAATATATGAGACTGATGTTAAATAAAAGAAAAAGGTAGAGATTACAATAGATGAAACAGATAATAATTTAATAACTGACATGGATAATAAAAGAATGAATATGTTAGGAATAGTGAAATAGTAGAAGTATTTTTATAATGAAAATTCAGATGATGAAGAATTCAATAGACTTCAAAATAGTTTAATAAAATCAAACAGAATTCATTATGAAAGTGAAGATGGCAAAGGAAATGGTCATAAACTTTATAAATTCAATGATTCAGTATAAATGAATTATTGCAGTTTTATGGATAGTTTTTCATAAATTGAATTAGAATCAATAATTGGAAATGTTAAGTCAATCATATCCCAAGAAACATTCAAAAGGGATAGAATTAAGTAGGAAGTGGATAAATCAAATGAATCAATTTAATCAAGTAAAATTCTCATTTAAAATTGGACTTAACAAAATTAAGAATTGCAACAATAATTAAGAGAATTTGAACTTTCTAATGAATTTTTTCAATGCTTTAATTCAATGATCAAATAAAAAATACCTCTATTATTTAATTTTTACGAAGAGGAATTCAATGATGTAATTTATAGTTACTAGAGTTTAATATCAGCACGATTAGAGGAAGAATAACTTAAATATGATAACATTTTTGAAGGTTTGCCAGTTCAAATACTACTCAATTACGCAAAAGACATTTGTTTATTAATGGGTGATGTTGATGAAGAATTCTTAGATTTAAATAGAATTTGTGAAAACTATTAAATTGTAATGTTTGTTACACCTGACTTAAAAATACTATAACCTATATTTGATTATCATGTAATTTTAAGGTTTATAGATCTTTATGTGTCTAATATGCAAGATACAGAATCAGATCTATTTGCTGGAATCATTAATGATCCTCATTTACTTAGTCAACTTATTCAATAATGTAAATTAATAAAAGGATTGGTTTAACTTAATCCAACATACCCAAAATTTAATTAACAGCTTTGTAGATTGATTTTAAAATACACATACAAATACTTGAAAATTGATCATAATGAAGAAGCTTAAAATAGTTTAGTATTCATTAAATCCATCCTCGATCCTATCTTAAAGAATGTATTTAAGAAACCAACAATATATTCTTAATAAATATCAGAAAATCTAAAATTAATGTATGATATTATGCCAAAAGATTCATTGGATAAACTTCTATAAAGTTTTAATGATTAGAGTGTTTAATGATTTATGAATTATAATAATTGATTAATTATGTAAATATAAGAAAAATACCCAATAATAGATGCACTTTTACTTTTTTAATGCACTTTGGCCTTAGTAAATTCTTTTTGACTCCCCTTTTTGATAAAATCCATAAAACTAACAATTTATACTGTTAAATTAGAAAAACCTAATATTAATGTATTATATTAATGCCAAGAGAATAATTAGATTAACTTCTTTAAAGTTAAATGGTTAGAGAGATTTTAATAACTAATGAATTATAATTATTGATTATTTATGTAATAATTTAAAAGAACTTAAAATAAATTGATATTGGTTTTAGTGGGGCTTCCAGCAAGAGGAAAAACACACATCTCTTACAAATTAAATAGATATTTAAATTGGATAGGATATCAAAGTGAAATCTTTTCAATTAAAGGAACTCAATCTCTTGATTAATCGATTGATTAAAATTTAGATTTAGAAATAGAAATAGATCCTACTAATTAACAAGTATGAAAATTGTGATAAGATTAGCTTGTTGACTGTCGAAAGAAAATATCAGATTTAGCATTACAATAATTAATTAAGTTTTTACAAAATGGTGGAGACATTGCACTGTATAATGGTCTATCCGGCACAAAAACTGATAGATAAATAATTAAGCAATAATTAAAATAACACTTACAACATCAATATTAAATTTTTTGGATTGAATCAATATGTGACGATTCCAAAGTAATATTAAATAACATCAATGAATCGAAACTCAACAGATTTAAGGATAAGACTGTTGAGGAATTCATCAATCATATAAACATAATGTCATAAAATTATGAAAACCTAGAAAACTAAGAAGATTTATCTTATATAAAGTTAATTAACATAGGGAAAGTGGTTAAAGTTCATAGACTTGAGGGATATTTATGTTCAAAAATAGTGTCATTCTTGTTGAATTTGCATGCAATAAATAGATAAATTTATTTAGTAAGATCATGTCAAACTGAATTTTTCCTCTAGGACAAAATAGGAGGAGACCCTGATTTATCACCACTTGGTATTTAGCATAGTGAATAACTTGCAGATTATTTTCTTGAAGAATTAAAAGGCAACTAAAATGTAAGAAGAAAATAAATTTAGATAACCTTTTTTACATCATAAATGAAAAGAGGAATTTAGACATCTGAAATTGTGGGTAAAAAATTAGGTGTTGCAGCCTTAAGAACAAAAAATTTAGATGAAATTGATTATGGAATTTGTGATGGTTTAACAATAAAAGAAATAGCAGCAAGATACCCAAAATAAATAAAAGAAAGAAAAGCTAATGGCCTAGAATTCAAATATCCTCGAGGTGAATCATACTTAGATGTAATTCATAGAGTAGAACCTATCATATATGAGATAGAAAGATCGAAGAATCCTGTTGTAGTCATAGCACATGTTGCAGTTCTGAAGTAATATAATATTTAATTTTAGATGTTTGTATGCTTATTTTCACTGCAATCAAATAAGTGAAATTCCAAACATTGATATCCCAATTAATTGTGTGATAAAATTAGTTCCTATTCCCTACCATTGTAATGAAAGTAGAGTTTTTATCAAATGATATTAAGGATATCAATATATTAAAAATATGTAGTTTAAGTAAATAATCATTATTTTTTATAATATTCTGATGCCTATATATACATTTTAGCAAATCTAGTTGATGGTGTTTTATTATTATATACAATTTAAGATTTATCTAAATTATTATTTTAAATTTATGGCAGTTCTAAGCCTTTGTAATGTTTACCTCTACCTTTACTATTATTAGCGACTCTATTTGTTTCAATTAAATCTTCATTTTCTAATTTTTCTGCTTTTCCAATTTAATCACTGTTTTTTTTCACATAATATCTCTTTGAGAATTTATCTGAATTCAAATCATCATACTAAGGAAGTAATCTAGTTTAACCACTTTCTTCAAAGAGTATGGATTATTGTTAAGATTACTGATATTATGATAAATGATCAACATCTATACTTTACTTTTATGATTCAGCTCCAAAATCTGCCTATGTATTCAGATCCACCTATGTAAATTAATGTTATCTCTATGTACTTTATCTATCATCTGTGATCAGTTTATAATCACAATCTATATTAACTTAAACATCTGTTTAAATTTCTACAATCTTCTGAACAATATTAATCGTTTATGTAGTTTTGAATTTTATATCAATTTAAGTTTATGACTCTTATTCCCTCAATTTTTATTCATGCTGAATTCCAACATCATTTAAATTTCTCTCAGTTTATGTAAAATCATGAATCGATGATTTTGTAATGCTTAAAACAGCTATATCTTGATTTAATTATTCTATCATTTTTTAAGCAATCTAATATTATTCACTCATTTCTTTATACATATTTGGATATTCTTTAATCTGATTATATTTTATTTAGTAGGCTAATAAATTATCTTCATTTTATTTAAATTCTACTTTTATGTGTTTAACCTCCTGTCTAATTAATTTTAATTATTATTCTGCATCTTATTTTTTAATTATTTCATTGGAATATTTATTTTAAACTTCTGAAAGATTTTAAGTTAAGGAAGTAACTTATTATTCAAGTTGAATGTTATTATAATTCAGTAATTTAATGTTATTACTCATTTCCTCTATTGCCTCCTGCTTTTTATTCATTTGCAAAGATAATATCTTACTTTTATCATCCTATTGTTAAATCTGAAACATCGATTTTTTCTACGTATCTTTCACTTACTCGATTAAATGACGTTTTTCTTATTCGAGTTACTTACATTAATCTGATAGTCTTTTATAATCTTATTCAAGCTTTATTTTTATTTCTTACTATATGTCATATTCTTTTTTTAATTCCTTGTATGTGGTCATGTATTCTTAACTACTGTTCATATGCAATTATAAATGAGCATTAACTTATTCATATTCTGCTTGAAGCGTGAATTGCTTTTTTTTCAACATCTGATTCTCATCCATAGCATCTTTCAATTGATCCTTTAAAGTTTCATTTTGTTAGACAATTTCTAAATTTTTATCTTAATTCATTTAATTTTCTTACATAAGTAATTAATTCTTCATGTCTAGATCCCTAATCTACTATAAATATTTATATATGATTTCTGATTTTTGATTAATATCAAGTTAAAATTCATTTTACTTAGTTTAAAAATTCTCAACATTATTGAATAATTGTTTATTAAGAATTTCTAATTTTGTTTATTAAGATTGACTTATTTACAATTAATAATTCAATTATTATATCAATGCATAATCTCTCTATTTTTTTGTTTCATATTCTTATTATTTTTATTCTAAAGATTAATTTAATTCCTTAATAATTCTTGCCTATGTTTCAGAATCAAATGCTCTACATCTGAGATTATCTATTCTCTATTCTGATTCCTTAAGATTTATATTTAAATTCAGTATAATTTATCTTTTCTATTCTAATTCTTCTTCAAGGTTTTATACTTATTTTTCCAAAGCCAATACTTTTTAACTTAAAATTTCATTCAAATTTAAGTTTTCATTAAATACTTACTAAATTTTATTGATTTTCGTCTCAAAGTTCACTCTCTTTTTGGTTTCTTAACTAAATAATTTATCTCTTTCTTCTATTAGATCATTATATTGCACTATTTCTTGGCTCTAAAATTTAAGTTTTTACTCTAAAATTTTAATTGTTTCATCTCGTAGCCTAATCTACTCCTGCATCCCTGATAAATCCTGTTCCTTTAGTGCAATTAAAGATTAGAATTATTCGTTGATTTAATTTAAGCTTATTTACTTTTAGTTTTCTACTTGATCTTCATCAATAATTTTTGGTTTGCATTTATTGGTTAGCAATTAAAACACCTTCCAAAGTTTACACATAATTGATTTCTTGTCAAAACTTGAAGAAGTTAACTCTTCTAAAGAATTAAAAACTCCTTAAGAATATATAAATAGACTGTTATATATTCTATCTGCATTTGCTATACCAGCAGTTTTCAAAGAAGCTCTATCGATCCCATAGTTTTTCATTACATTTCTACATTCTTATTCATCCTTCAACACATTTTGAATCCATAATTCAGGACTTGGTTTTATGGTGCTATGATCATGATCAGATTAAGTTCTTTGGCTTCTTATTGATCGTAATGCCCTACTCTATTAATCAGCTAATGACATTTATAATTAATAATATTTAGTAGGTTAAAACATCATGCATTCTGGAGAATATTACTAATCCATACTGACCATTCTGACTCTGGTATTTGCTATCTCTGACATTAATTGAACATTTCTGAAACTAGAATTTTCTGTGCTGGATGATTAACAGGATAGGCATCTTTGAGTCTACAACCAAGATTGAAGAATCTCTTTTTATGATCCTCGCTAACTTTTGAAGTAAATTTATCCTTCACACTTGTAAAATAGGATTAGACCTTTGAAATAACACTAGGAGCATCATTTTATTCTTCAAATTAGTAAGTAGGAATCCGAGAATGAGTTTTGGAATTTGATAATTGGATATACTCTCTTTTTTTTGAGGAATCGAAATTGTTTCCAAATTCTATTCCATTTTTTTGTGGTTGCTTTTGTGGTGATGGAGATTAAAATTCTTTTTTAGCAGGTAAAGGAGGTTTTTTAAACTGAAATAATTATTTTGGAAATGTTGGCTAAGAAGGTTATTCAAATAACCTTTTTCTTGCAGTTCGATCTGTTGCATAACTGATCACTGTTTAACGTCTAAAATAACTATAAACATACTCTATATCTTGTTATTACTATACGAAGGGAGCTTTATCTTGATGTTTATTCAATTGTGGCTCAAATGGATTGCCTAAAAATTAGATTTTCCTTGTAGCTATTTCTTGAATTTTTTAGGCAACTGTTAAAACATGATAGGCTTGTGCTAGACTTAAGATAATATTTATTATTACTATTTTAAGTTAGTGATGTTTTTATTATGCATAAATCCTCTAAAATTTAAGATAGTTAATATTGATCAGAGGCATCAATGATCTATTGTGTGCAATTATATAACAGTTATATTAAATTTTTCGTTTCATCATCATAATTCCCCTAAATTCTTAAACTAAGTAATTTTTGATAGTTCTTCAATTTTTGATTATCAAGTTAATGTTGCTAAGTTTAACATTCATTCATATGTATGTTAACTATATCCATAGGGATAAACTCTTCACAAATTAAACAAAAAGCATCTTTTGGTGGTTGCACTATTGGTTATTGTTATGTTGATGGACAACCCCCTCTCACATTAGGAAATTAATTAGAACAATAAGATAATTTAGAACCACTTTTGATTGATTGATTTGTTGGCTTTGCAAATTTTTAAACACTTGCAGTTTTCTTAACTTTTTTTTTATAATATTCTTCATCAGAAGATGACGAGGATGAAGATGATTAAATTTAAACCTTTTTCGGAGTATGAAATTGCTTCTTAGGGATAGATGTATGAAACTTTTTAGGCATCTCATTTTCATTATAGTTTGATTGGTCTATAGCAAAATTGAATCTTCCAGTTTATCTTAAATTATCTCTTTATGAATGTTGATCACTAATTTAACTTCTATCTCCTATTCTATTCATGAGATCATCAATGTCCTTTAATAAATTATTCACGCTGTTATCTTCAAAGTTGTGGGACATAGAAATAAACGATATATTAATTATGATGTCTGTTAATTAAAAATTAAATATGTTTAGAGATAAAAATATACAAATACTCCTTTACTTTCAATTTGTTTCCAAGAACATTTAATGTATTTTTAAATTGTTTGTTTTTAATTAATTTATTTATACAAGTGTTATGAAAATATCAATTCTCATACTTTTTGTGTTTCTCATAAGTTGTTCAGCTAATGAATCCTAATAATAAACAGAAGACGTGCCAAAAGAGTAGATTGATAATTCTACATTGAGTGATGTTAAATAAAGAACAAAAGAAGAAATAATTAAAGAAAGAGATAGTCTTCAAGCACTTCTCAAAACTTTAAATTACTCATGTATTGTATTGGCTCGTATGCAATTATCGAGATATAGATCTGAATTGATGAAAGTTATTGAAAGGTATTATCAAGTGTAAATTAGTCATTAAACAAAAGCAGAGTAACATTTAGCTTGGAAAAAGATATATACATCCTATGTAAATCAATGCTAAAAAAGTATCACTTATGATGATAGTGTAAAGGTAATCTCTAATCATGAAATAGATTTTTTCATAAATTTAATCAAAAGACTTTAAATTTGATGATTATAGACAAATTTATGAAAACATGACTCTTGAAGATTATAGCAGTGATAAAATTGATTTACATGTTACATAAGCTGAAGAAAGAATTTGGTAATACATCCAAGATTTTGAGAAAGCAATGGATTCAAAAGATGAGGATGATGAAAACTCTTAACTTATTAAGAGAAACTTTGATTTGGAACCTAAAATATTTGGTTTTTCACTAAAATCTGTTAAATCATTACAATACATTATGTTCTTGCTTTTCATATCATTCATTGTGTTTTTAGGATATATTGCATTTAAGAAGCTACCCAAGCAATATGAGGATCCAAAGAGAAAGAGAAAAAATTGATATATTTAAATGTGATTTAAACTATCACTTATGTTGATTAATCAATCTCAAACGAGTACCATAAACAAATACAATCAAACACATTATCCCTAAATTAGCTATTGTTAGTGTGTTTGTAATAAGTTAGTATTAAATTACTTCTATCAAATAATCAACTATTTATTCATAAATGTTAGTATCAAGTATTTAATTGATTCCCACTTATTATATTTATTTATACAAATTTACGCCATAATCAATTGCTTAAACTTAAATTGTTTATGGAATGTAAGCAATTAAAGGGTATAATGCTATCGATTATTCAAACATTTCATAAGCTTTGGTTCTATTTTCAGGTAATCCTAACCCTAGAGCATGCATCAATCCAAGATTAAAATAAATGTGTCCCTTCATTGATGGAATCAATTCTGATTTAAGAGATTTTGTGTAGTATCTGATAGCTCGGACATAATTTGGTTCTTCATAAATGCCTTTATAAAAGTAATCTCCCAACTTCATACTACAAATTGCATCTTTCTCACAACTTTTTAAAAATTTATATTATATTTTTCCATTTAATGTATGACTATCTTATTTTAATAGTTATTGTAAGGTTGAAACATTTACAAATTGTAAGTAATCTGAATATAAGTATTTAAATGCATCATCACTTTTATCATAAACTGGATCTTTGTCTAATCTACTTTGAATATCTATGAAATGAAATTCATCATAATAGAGTGATTTCTTGTATTCCATTAAAACTGCAGCATTTTCTAATTTAAATCATATAATACATATTCCAAGTGTATATCCAACATATGCTGCCTCAAAATATCTCATTAATGATTATGATCTTTATTCATATTAGAGTAAATAACTAGCAGTATTCATAATGTCAGCCCATGGACCACGAGTAGCTGCAGCATGTAATAATTCTGCTGCTAAATCACATGAATAGAAAAGATCAACTCCATCCAAAAAAATCAAAGCTAAACTATATTGCGCCATTGGATGCTGCTTATTTGCTGCCTACTCTATTAATGCTACCCCTTTCTTTCGATTTCTTTCTCTCTCTAAAGTGGAAGGTAACAAATATAAAGAACCCAAATTAAAAAGCCCATTCGTGTCACCCAAATCTGCAGACTCTATGATAGAATTATTTAATTACTAGAAAAATAATCTTCTGCCTTGATTATATCTTTTTTAGTGCCAAGTCCTTTAAAATACATATATCCTATCGAATTATACACACTTGCAAGGGTTTCTTTACTTTAAGTACCAGTTTCCAGACTATTTAAAATTTTCCAAGCCAATTTATAATCTGGATTCTCTATTCCTAATCCATCAATAATCATATGAGCTAAGGATAGGCCTATTTTTGGATCACCCTTGAATTACTAATAAAGAATCTCATATAATTAGTAAGCCTTTTTATAATTATGAGGCAATCCATTTAAACCATAGTAATAACTGTATGCTAAATGATAGATCTATTAAACATCTTCATAATTGAATAATGTTGGATTTTGAATAGTGACTGCTGTCTTTCTCAAACCTAATTCAAATTTGCTGTAGAAATATCCATTATACATCATATTTGCAACCTTCTTATCAGAAGTTATGTATTTAGCTTTATTAGGGGAATTTGCAAATTCCTCCAAGACTGGCAAATAGAATAGAGCTGCATTTGAACAATTTTAATCAACTCCAAAACCCTATAAGTGCCTATATGCCAAAGCTACACTTGATTTCTAATTTCCTTGCATTGCAGAAAAGTATAAATCTACTAGAGATGCGCTGGCATGCTTCTGAGAGACATACTAAAAAAGAATAGATTCTGTTTAATTGTTCAGATTTAAAAAGATGTTAAATGAACCATCCAATTGTAAAGTTGTCAATAATGACACATAAAATAGAGACTCTGTATTTCCTAAATCTGAGGATCTCTTGAAATAATATAATGCCTGATGATGAGATGATACTTTACTCTTGCAAAATCAATATTCTCTGAACCATCTAAACCATAAAAGATGTATTGTCCATATATTCCATAGAATCTCGACATTAAGCTTTTTGGCATTTCGGGCAATTTATTAATCACTTTTTAGAATATTTCAGTGTCTACATCAGCAGCTTTGATCTATTCTTCCCATGTATCAAGTAGCTACTCTAATGGATTAATTGCACAAACTCCTACTATAATTAATATAAACATATTAATGTAATATACAATTTAAGAAATTTAATAGTTATCCTTAAGAACACTATATAGAGAATTAATTAAGAATGTCAAATACTATCCAAGTAAGAATTAATTTTAAATAATGCTTGCTATTAAGGAATCGTATAAAATATTTAATAATAGATTTCGTGATCATCAAAGTATTACAGATCCGAAAAAGATAGGGTAAGAAATAAAAATAGCATAAATGGGATTACGAAACTTGTAATTGTATAGAGTAAAGAACAAAGAAATGAAAGAAGTTTATAAAGTTAAAGATGATGGATTTTAAGATGCTATGAACCCTAAAGATAAAAACTTTATTTATTTTTGAGTAAAAGAAAATCAAGTTAAAATTTCAAAATCATCTTCATCATCACTCCATTAATAAAACTATTATGAAATACCTATATCTTCTCGATCTTCTTCATTAAGGTTTTTCTCACTTGTTAATTCAAGTAACTTTAAATCTATTGAAACAAGCATTCGAACCCCATTTTCAGCTGCTTCTTCATAAATCAGTGGATTAAAAGCATCTCCAAGATATCCATATAAAATTCTATTCTACCATTATTTATTTCTTGGCAAGAATGTTATCACTGGTTCCTCGTAGGATTTTAATAACTCTAATTTTGACATCCCTTAACCAAGCTCATCTTGTAAGTATAAGTAATTCATGACATCTGTCTTATATTTTTTGCAATATTCTTCGACTGTCTCTTCAATTTAAATTTTAGAGTCTGTTATTCCAAAAATGAAGGATATTTCTGGTTTACCAAATTTTTATGATTCTTCTTAAATTAACTTCTAAAGACTTTCTAATTCTCTATACTTAATATTGAAATTCAAAGCTTGAATCGAACATTCTTCATATTTGAATTGTTATAAAATTGCTATTTCCATTCCCTCATATGTAATTATAGATTCTTATATTTTAGTAATAGTTGCATTTGATTTGCTAAATACGAAGCTATATGATTGAGACTAATAAATATATTAGTTACTTACATTTAAACTAGAAATTACACATTCATAAACCCCCAATTATGAACGTATGGCAGCTAACAAATGGTCTCGCATAAAATTGATAGATTATCTAGTTTTATCCACATTTTAAAATTGAACAAAAATCAATTATGGAATTCTAATTATAAAATAATTTTACTGCCTAGCATCAATCAAATGATAAAAATCTTTAATCTACTTTCCTTATGCATTGTAACTAATAGCCATTACTAGTAGATTAGAATTCTTAACTGGTGATTATTGTGAGATTTACTCAACAAAGCTTAAAAAATCCTTATTCAATGAAGAATCTTATCCAACAATGAATTTATAAACACTTTATTTTTCATCGTCAGTTATATTCTAATTAAAAAATCTATTTAATTTCCATAATACCTATGAAATCCCTTTATACCATGTTCTAACATTCCTGTCCAACTACTACCACCTGTTTTTTGAATTTTCGTTGTAGATGAATTTGTGCCAGCATAAATATTCGAAATATTGTCACCTCCCTCTCCCCATAAAAATTTAATCACTTTTATAAGGGAATGTACATGTTCTTTATCAGACTAGATAAGTACAATTATTACCAGATCCAAAATTGTTTCACATCTAAACTCTTTTGGAATATTAATCCCAATATCATTTAAAATTAGATTTGTAACAAAAAAGGCTATTTTGGTTTGAAATACATTAGTTCTATCTAAACAATCAAGGCAATTTGTTCGAACTATTCCATTCTGAATGTTGCCTAATTAGTACATTTCCTACTTATTTTATCACTCTAAAATTTAGTGAAAGAATGTTGCATAAGTGTTTTCTTATGCTCATTTATTAGTGGATTTAAATGCTCGAATTTATAGTTCTTACAATATTGATTAAAATCAATATGACAATGTTACGTTTACGGAATTTACAGGATGGAAAGGATACTTGATCAAATAATAGAGTACTCGCTATAAGTTTGGCTTATAAGATTTTCATTTGGTTTGTCTTTGGCCATAAGGTCTACTAAAAGTAATGGACCATAAGTTTTTTTCAAATTCATTAGATGCTTGGTTAGTGCCATTTTTGTTTGCTCTTGATTTTAGGTGAGTTACGAAATGGCCCTAATTCCCTTCTATTCCCAAAACACAGGCACTGAACCTCTTATCTAGAGATGGCAATAAAGCTTATCCTAATACTGTATTAATGATTCAGTTTCAATGGTATTGGCAGCTGCTCCTTCCATATTGATACCTCTGTGATTGTAGCGTGTTCCGCCTCTTAGTGTTTCTCGTCTTGCAATTAGGATGTAGAAAAGATGTTATTTTTCTGTTTGTATTAGACTCGATCCAATATTAACAAACCCTTAAATGATCTTTATACACCAACATTTAGGAATGTTTTGAGTTAGGAACAATTTATAACCATGTAAATTCCACCAATATCTCATGCTTCTTTCACCTTAATCTGGTTGATTCTATTATGCCAATGGTATAGTTAGATCATAAGTCAGTGAGAAATAAGTGCATTTACTTAAATATCCTTCGATTCGATTAGTAAATTGCTGTTCAACTGGTGTAAGAGAATTTTAGAGAATATTGGAGATTGCTTCAATTTAGTAAATCTCTTAGCAATTAATTGTACAAATTTTTGTGACCTCAGAGATGTAAAATAGATTCAATTTCCCATTGATATTGTATACCCCTACTATTCCATAAATCCCAATTTCTTATTGTAAATCAGTAAGTGGTTGATTAGGCAAAATACGATAGTTATTGCGATCTAAGGTAAGCTATTTGTCAAAGTACATGGTTGGTATGAACTAAATTACCTTAATAAATACTTAAATCGATTCTCGACCAATAAGCATACGAATAGGTGGTTTTATCATTAAATTTATGTTTCTGGCCTGTCGCAAAATCACTTATTGTTTTGCCAAGAAACAAGTGCTTTAAACTTTGTTCAAGCCTATCCAGAGACCAAAGAAAATCAAGCAAAGCCAAGAGTTCAAGTCAGTCAAATAGCTGTTTTACAAGATGAATGATGAGCAGAATATTCAAGAGCAAATTCTCGAAAATCACCTTCCAAAGCAGATACTCAAATAAATCGATACTAATTTGGCAAGCTATTTTCAGAAGCGAAACCCTGATATTAAATCAATTAATTTCCTTCTGCAAGCTATTATCACATAAAATAAGATCGATTAATTGGAAGAAGTGTTAGAATTCATGAATAGTATGCAAATTGATCCAACTTTGGAAACATATATGTGGCTAATTACAGGATATGGAAAATTTAGAGATATTTAATAAGCAGAAGAGTATTATGAATTAGCAAAGAAATGTAATTTTAATTTTAATTTTAAGAATTTGGGGAATCATTGCATCTATATACAACATTAATCAATGCTTATTGCAAGAATTTCATGCCTAAAGAGGCTATGCAAGTGTTTAATGATTTAAAAAGAGCTAATTTTGTCCCTGATGTACCACTCTATACAACTCTTATTAATACTTTCTATCGTGTTAAATAGTGGGATAAGTGTTGGGAATTATTTGATGAGGTTAGACTTGAAGCTAATTGTAAGCCAGATGAGAATTTATTAGGATTAATGATTGAAATATGTGCAGATGTAATAATTTTCTAACATTAGACTCATGATGCAGAAAAAGCGATTAGTCTCTATAGTCAAATGGAGAACATGGAATTTAGAGATACAACTTATATATTTAATGCAATGATTAAAGCATTAGGTTCAAGAAAAGATGTAAATTTATATTAATTTAAGTACGCAGAAAGAGCTCTTGAGTAATACCGTAGGATGGTAATGAATACAGTACCAATTGATTCTGATACTATTGTTTGCACACTCAAAGCATGTTCAAATTGTGGGGATCTTAAAATAGCTCATGAAGTTCTTAAATCAATGACTGATAATGCAATAAAACCAAATAAATACATTTACAATCAGATGGTTAGAGTATATATTGGTGTATGTTCTATTCCAAATTTGGATAATCAATTAGTTGAATAATATGTATAAGATGCATGGAAAGTATTTAATGATGCAGCTGCTAAAGACATGGTATCTCCTCATATAATTAATTCATTATGTGAATTGATGGTGACAACTCATAAACTCCCTGATTTAGAGGGATTAGTTTTGCCACTCTTTGATTAATATAAATTATAAAAAGATAAGCACACTTATGAATCAATAATAAGTAATTAAATATTTGTATTTAGAAATTCTATTTCATGAAAAAAGATTATTAGATGTTTATAGAGTATTTGATGAATTAATATAAAAAATGATACCTTCATTTACTTCTATATGTTGTTATTTAGAGACAGCTATGTTATTAGCTGATGAAGAGAAAGTTATTGATGCTTTAGAATGGTTTAAAAAAATAAGTAATTTAATTCTTAATCTAGACAAATTGCCAAAGTATAAACACTTAAAATAATTGGGTACAATGAAGAATATACCAATTAGAATTCATGCATTATTAAATGAATATGAAGCAAAGTTTGGAAAGGTGAGTGATCCTATATTCCGACTTAACAACAACTAGAGACCTCGGGTGAAAAAAGCCTGATTTTTGTGAATAGTTATATAAATTATAATTATGCAAGAGGACCATCTTTAAGAAGCCCTTGTTCTACTGAAAAAATAGCCTCATCATCGTAGCAAATCTGAGATAGATATGCTTGTAGAACTCACATAAGAACTACCTTTCTTTAGACAATACAATAAACAAGAGAATGGTCAATTCATACATAGAGAGTGTTGTAAACACATGTTTGCAGAAAAGCTGCTGGAAGGTGACATTGTGTTTCATGTTGGTAATTTTGCCTACAACCTAGAGACTCGGTTGGTACAAAATTTTACGTCATATTGGATGGGCTAGTGGAAGTACTTATAAAGAGGAGAGGTTTTGATGAATTGGAATCTGTACGTATATTACGTAAGGGAGAATCATTTGGGGAGTTAGCTCTTATACATAGGCAACCTAGATTGGCTACAATTCGATGTGTAAGTGATTGTGCTTTTGCAGTGCTGGACAAATAACAATTTCAATAGATTTTACATTATGAACAAACTAAGAAAATAGAATAAGTAAATTTTATATCAATTTTAGAATGTAGACTACTTCTCATAAATCTCTATTTTCAATTCACTTAATCGTGCACAATTGACATAGATTTATTTAAATTCTTTTCTATATGATTATGAGAAAGGATAGTATGTAGTTCATGAAGGTGATAAGTCTGATAGTTTCCTAATCATTAAATCTGGACTATTCCAAGTTCGAAAGGCCTAACAAAAGTCAAGGTCACTAATTGTATGAATCAACCATTATTAGAGTTGTTTGAAATTGGAGAGTTACAAGTTTTTGGATTTTATCATCTCTATAATAAAGTCCCTTACGAGTATTCTCTTATATGTTTGACTGCCAAAGGGTCTGTTTACAAGATTCATCGAACATCTTTAATTGAAAAAATATTTGAATCACATAGTACAGATTTAGAGAAACATATGTTAGAAATGAACAATTATGCTCATTTTAAAGTAAATCAAGAAGAATCAACTTAAAAAAAATATCCAAATTATTTTCATATTAAAACAACAACAGAAATTAAATAGAATACATCAATAGATAAAGAATGGAAGAAATAATTAAAACCATTAGAAAGTAAAGCTGAAAATACAAAGAGTAGAAATTCACTCATTAAATAAAAGATAGATAATATAATACAATCAAGCAAACGTAAACAACATCCACAGAGTCTTGCCCCAAAAGATAATAGTCTCTATAATATTTTCCTTCAATCCCATAAAGGCATTAGAAATTCAGCTCATATCTTTAGATAATAGAGTCCTTCTGTACTTGAGAGTCCACATAGATAATTTGGTTGTAGCTGGCATCTCTATAACACTGAAGAATTAAATCCTTTTCTTACTGTTAGAAGTAGTAGTCCAGTTAATAATATATTGCAATTTAATAATCTTAAAACAACTGGTAGTTAAAAAACAATCATTAAACCAAATAAATAATGTACGGCTAAGTATAAATTTCAAGAACATATGGGTGTATAGCAATACGATAAACCCATGAAAATGTCACTTACTCCTGAGATCATTAAGATAAAAGTTCATAAACTTTGATGAAAATATCAATCAATTATCCTAATGCATTTAGTGTGAGGACATGAACCCCTAAGTATTTAATTAGCTTGGCCTTTGAGAAGCATCTGGAGTGACTTCCTCATTTTCACTATGAGATTCACTTGAAATTTCCTAAAGAACATGCACCTCATTCTTGCGTTTTTCTTTTAATTCATCTACTTTCCACTTCATTCTTCTCATTATAATAAATGCACTGTTAATATCTTCACTCACCCATGCTGTAGATTTTGCATTCTTAATTTAACTTATTAGGTATAGTCTTCTTTTTACGAGGTCTTTCGTTGCTTTTACCAATTTTTTAGGTTCCAATCTCTATATAATTAAATAAATACTCAGTATCTTCACCATATTTTCTTGTTAATATTTAATGAGCCAGTATCTCTAAGACATCATAGAAAAAATATGAAGCAGTATTATTAGTTACATAGACTGGTAATCTGAATTAATTGATAATTCTACGTTTTTCTTACTGCATCAAAAGTAAACCTTTCCACTAATATATAATGGATTTCAATATACTCCTAATGGTTTTGGTAATTTGATAAGGAATCGATCTAAGTCTAATGCCCGTATCAGTCCTTGTCCTCTCTCATCAAATAATTTCCAAACTTCTATAAATGCCTAGATATGAACTGAGGAAACTGGTGAAGCTTCATCTTTTTAAATGATTTCATATCCCTAAACAATAACTGCAACAAATAAATTAAGCATAATCATAGTAAAAATCATTTAAAATGAAAACATAAACACCTACCCATACCAACTACCACATCCATTAAAACCATATTATTAATAATCTTATAATAGTGACTCTTAAAAACAAACATTATCAGGTTTAACATCTCTTGTCAAATCAGCCTATACCTAATCCCATGATTCACCTGTACTACATTTAAATAATGTAAACATTGCACTACCCAAACTGGCAAAATTAATCTTACCTGAAAGACCCCTATCACTCCATTTTACATATGGAAAGAGATTCATTCCTAAAACAGAGTACATGAATAATATTATAGATAAAAGAGCTCCAATATTTGCCAATTATCCAATTGTGAGGAAGAATGTCTCAAAAATAGCTTTCAAAGCTCTTGCTGATCTAATTAATCTCATTACTCTAACTATTCTGAATGAACGAAATACACTGATAACTGTTCCAAATGCTGTAAGGATTGACATCTATTCTAATATGGATCCTGCAATAGTTAAAACTACTACAACAAAATCAAATCTATTAAATGGTTCTAAAAAATATTACCATCCAAGAGCTGTAAATTTAATTATCAATTCAAGAGTAAATACTCCTAAAAAGAATAAATTAGAATAGTAAATTAATATATTCAAAATATCTGGTTATCTAACAAATTATATCATAAATATTATAGTATTTAATGTGATCAATCCAAAAATAGAAGTATCAAAATATTTATGATTAATCATTTTAAAACAATGTGCCCTTAACCACTAATTACTTGATTAAAGATTTATTTATGGACGTGCTTTATAAATACGTTCTTTTATATCAACCCATTCTTATTATTCTAAACTCATATAAAAATATCCTCTTAATTTATCTGTTTCTGAATTAAATGCATCCAACACAACTCCTGCAAATAAATTTAAAAGAAAAAATGATCCAATAATGATAAATCCAATAAAGTAAAGAGATATCAACAAATTGTAATTATAGATTGGCTAAAAATCAATATCAACACTATCTACACCTCTATTCATTTAATCCAACCATCCTTCTGTAGTTGATAATACAAATAATGCATTTACAGCATTAAAAATATTATCAAAATTGTAATCAGCATTAGACCAGCTCCCACCATAGTCTAAACAATCTAATTTACCAATTATAGTGTAATTTCCAACTGTTGAAATATTACAAGAATAATAAGCACCTTTGAAAATATTAGTACCAAGTACACCATACATAACATAAAACACTAAACTTACCAAAAATAGATTTCCCAGTTTAGGAAGACTAAGTACAAGGGCATTTATAGCTATTTTTAAACTATCACTTCTAGAAACCAAACGTAATGGTCTGAGCACTCTAAAAACTCTTAAAATTTTAAAAATAGATAAGTTAGCCTCTGAAAATATACTCACCCAACTAAAGACAAGAATTATAAAATCTATTATATTTGCTACATCTCTTAAGTAACTATATTCACCATTTATTATAAACCCAAATGCTAATATTTTAAGTGCTGATTCAACTGTAAATAACACAGTGATAATTAAATCAATTTGGTTTAGTGTGTATGTATCACCTTACTAAAGTGGATCATAGAGAGCTAACAATATAGACGAGACTATGATCAAAATTATAATAAAACCAACAAACTATGACTTATTAACTAATCTGAATGCAAATCTTCTAATTTTAGAGGCTGACTCAAAAATGAATAAAGATGAACCAATTAGTAATTAGCCTTCCAAATGATCCTACGCTGAAGATGTGTCATGTTTACTAAAGACACTTTTTTTCTCTGATTAAGATACTTACGAAACAGCTGGTTAATATCCATCTTAGAATGTTAAAGGTCCTGAAGATTGCTGACCTAACATCTTCTATTCCACTTATTTGAGATATTCTTCATCACCCGATGAATCATCACTTATTTCTTCAGGATCTATGATTTCTGCTGTTTCAAAGAATCGTTTGATTAATTTCTTTGATTTTGTCTCCTTTCTAACTTCAAATCTTGCTTAATCATATTTTGCAAGGAAAAAACATGCAATATCAGAATTTTAATGAGCTCCTATATAATTTTAGTTTAATTTAATTTTCTTATGGGTTTCAGGTTGCTCAGGATTGTCAGGATGTACTTACTCTGGTTTAGGTGATTTATTCTTTTATTTATCGGTTGGATCAAATAATTTAATTGATGATCTATATTACTCAATCAATTATTGAAATGTAAGTTTTCTGACTTTATCCTGCAATTTCTTTTCAGTTTCGATTGCTTTCTGTCCAAAATTATAAATAAGAATAGCAATAAATAGTTTTAATAGTACGAAGTTACCAATAATTAAAGTAGTGGAAAAGAAAAGGAGAGGCCACCACTAACCAAGAGAATGCATATATTCATAAGTCATTATATTCCAAGCTTCAGATGTAAGTACAGAAAAAATAGTAATCATTGCATTTCCAAATGTATTGAAATTATATCTCTAATCTGGAACATTGTAAGCAAATAATTCCATTCCTACCAAAGATGCAATAATCATGAAAAGTAATAATAACATAATGAAAAAACTGATTGCATCTAGTGTAGTGGCAATAGAAATCAAAATTTCCCTAAAAGAGTTCCATGCTCTTGCAAGTTTTAAAATTCTAAACACTCTAAGAGTTCTAAAAGCAGTAACTGCTGTGATTGAACCTCCAGTTACACTGATTTATGCATAATCAAGCACTTATTCTACTAATGATACAGCAACCAAAAGTGCATCAAAAATATTCATATAGTCCCTAAAATATTCGATCAATCCAACTGCTATTAACTTCAACATCATTTCAAGACCGAAAAAAATTGTGAATCCCAAATTCATGTAAGCTAGGATGTTGACTTCTTAACTACTCTATGGATAGCGATCTAGAGCGAGTACTACAGTATTAGCACTAATCACAATATTAACAATAACTGTGAAAGTAACTGATTCAATAAAACGAAGGAAAACCTGCCTTAGTTTGGTAGCAACACTTGTTCCTTTCTCGTCGTTCACATCCAATGTATAAAAGGCTGGATCAAAAAAGTTTACATATTATTTTTCTCGCTTCACTTGTCTATTAAATTAATCCTATAAAACTTTAAGTTGTTCAGCTCTTCCTTAGTACTTAACTGGTTTCAATACTTATTTAATAATTTCCTCTTTCTTTTTTTATATTTCCTCATCAGAATCAGAGTCATCCGATGGCACCAAATCAGCTATATTTTATGTTGGGTGAATTTAGGCATTTTATCTCTCTTTTTATTTTTTTTCTTTTCTTTATTATTTTCTATATTATTCCTCCTTAAATAATTCTTGCCTTCTTTCAGATTAATTATTCAAAAATTGATCATTAATAACAGCCAGGATTAAATTAATTGTAAAAAATGTTCCAATTAAAATTAACAAATGAAAATAAGCATATACTAATGCTGGATTAACAGCATCAACTAATTATGTTACTATTGTTGACCAACCTTCCGTTGTTAGTGCTTGGAAAATTGAAAATGTTGCCCAAAGGATATTGTCAAATGTTGTATAAGAATAACTTAAATCAGATATTGGGGGATCTTAGACTGGCAAACCATAATCAATTGGATTTCCACAATATTCCAAGCCAGGACAATCTGAATCTTGGCTACAAAGGTATGTAAGATGTGGATCAGCTGGCCATTATCCATTAACTGGTTCTTTAGTATATCGACATCTTTGTTCATAAGCACCAGAAAATAATTGCAAACCCAAAATACCAAAAATTACTATAATGTAAAGTAAAAATATTAGCACATTACCTAAATTTGGTAAAGAATCAAGTAGTGAACCAACCAATAACCGCAAACCAGGTATTGATTTAATGGAACGTAATGGTCGTAAAATACGAACAGTTCTAATAGCACTAAGATTAAAACTACCAGTTAATGAGAGAATACTGGAAGCAACCACAGTAAAGTCTAATACATTCCACCAATCTCTTAAATAAGTATTAGGTTCAAATAGTACACCCATAGCTATCATTTTGAGTGTGAATTCAAGTAAGAATACCGATGTGAAAAAGTACTCTAATTGATTACGAACATAAGTTAAAGTGGACACATTAGAACCTCCATTCACTCTAAAATCGTAATTTTACATAATCAGTGAGATAGTATTGAAGATAATAGTTATTGTAATTGCCTTATCAAACCAATGCCAAGTTACAACCCAAACACAATATTTTCTTAATTAATTGGATTCTTTAAGACAAAAGAGTGAATCACGACCAAAGCTATACTTTTTATCATGCATGTAAAAATTATACTCTTCTAATCTTTCACCAGTAGCTGTTTTCTTTTTCTTTAAGCCCAGTTCCTCTTAATTTACATAGTATTAAAATTTAAAGAAGTTCATTCCAAACATATCCTCTGCTTTCATAGTACTTTTCCTTTTGAGTGCTTGCCTCTTGAACTGTGGATTGGGAGACTTAGTAACTACTTAGACATCACCCTTTTCTATTTTCTGTTGCCGTTCTTAATTCTCTCTTTCCTCAGCCTCATCTTAAGCAGATTCATCTTATTGTTCTGATTCCTCTGAAATTTTACCATCTTAACTCATTCAATTAATAAAATAATACAGCACATAAATATATCAATTTATTTCAAATAACCTTATGATAAAAAAAGACCATAAGTCTCAATTTGCTAAACGCAATTCTGGAGGCAAAAGTGAGAGCAATACAACAGTTAAAAAACTTGATGAAAAGGTTTTCATTCTTTTTATCAAGTAGGAAGAAGTCCATGATGCATTATTATAACCAACTCTATTAAAATTCACTGACCTTGCCGAATAAGAATCGAATTCAGACGCCTCAAAAAGTCCTAGTGATGATAATTCAGAATCAGACAACATTGACTTCATGTAGGTGTATGGCCCAGATGTAAACAATGATGTACCTCGCTCCCAACCTACTGAATAACAGGAAGATTAGGATTAAGGAGAACAAGAGCCTATGAGTAAAGATGTTACATACAGTAAACAGGATAATTAGGTTATGCTTAAACACACACCTCAAACTACTTAATTAACTAGTATTGAACAAACACAGCGCACGGAATAAGGGTTACTCGATATGTTTGCAAAGAATAATTATAATAAAGTTGTACCATAACCATAATCGAATGAAATTTAACCTTCTAAACAACCACAGTTTTATTAGTCTACCATATATGATGGATTTTCGACTGCATCTTAGGTTTTCTTACTTCACATATTCAAATATATGCGAGCAGCAAAAAACCTCATTTAAAGTGAAAAAGTTACACTTAATGCAACACATTTACCAATATAAGATGAAGAGGACAAAATAGAACCAAATTTGTAAAGAGCCAAGAAAGTATTCAATTTAAAAGTATATTAAAATAAAATATTAGATATCTGAACAAATTAGTACAGTTTCCCTATTCAAGTTGTTTTTCCTATCTGATAATAAGTGGCTTACTCTAAAAATTGTGATCCTAGCCATGATGGAAACATACTCTCGTTTCGTGATGGCTATCCTAACATAAACATTAATTGCAGCTGTTAAGGATGGTGAACAAGAATAAGCATTTTATTAAGCTATTGCACTGGGAATACTTTCACTAGTTGCATTGCTTAGCAAACATTATTAATTGTATTGTGTGAAACCTCAATAGGTACGTGATCAATAATATATCCACTAAAATGCGTATGATCCTGACTAATTTCATATTTGATAGAATAATCGATTTAAAAGGATATGAGTTAAGAGAGATTAGTGTTGGAAAAATAATGAATTTAGTTAGTGGAGACATCAATGCAATTGAATTTCAATTAAATTTTGTTTATGCATTGGCCATTATACCAGGTTCAATAATCTTTGCTTCTGTAATTTTGTGGGTATGTAGTTTATATGTATGTAGACAAGATTTAATGGTCCAATAGGCTTAATTGCCATAGTTATTTGTATCCTCATATACCCAATATAGGTTTTTATTTAAAAATAAGTGTAAAGGGTATTGACGGAAGCAAAATCAAAAATGGATTCTAGAATTGCCTATTAAAATTAAATAGTTGAAGGTATTAGATTAATTAAAATGTATGTATGGGAAAAAGCATTCACTGATAAAATTGATATTGTTAGGAAATAGGAAGTAATTTGCTATTTTAAAATACATTTTTACAACCTATTGGATAGATCATTTAATTATAGTGTACATATTTGGGGATCATTTTTATTTTTACTAATTATTTACTATAATGATATTTATATTGATGTATCATCTATAGTTGGAACTATTTAATTAATGTCTATGATAAAGTATTATTGTGTATTTTAGGTTTCATATGCATTTTAAGCATTTATGAATTTAAATGTGATTTTTAAAAGAATTGTTTAGATTATGACAGCTAACACATTCGGAACAAGCAAAACAACAATGTTAACAAATTTAGAAAATGGAAGTGTAATTAGAAAATCACACACAATTCATATAAAAGATTAACATAAAGAAATCAAGAAACAAAGTTGTGTTATAAAAAGAACACCTTATGTATAAATGAAGGATGTTTCATTGAGATGGAAACCAAGATCATTTCCAGTCTTATCTGAACTTAATTTGGAAGTATTTCCAGGTTAATTAATTGGACTTATTGGAAGAGTTGGTTCTGGAAAGACTACTTTATTGTAATCAATATTGAGTGAATTACCATAAATTGATGGAGATTTACAAATCAAAAAAGATCTTTCCATAGCATTTGTTGAACAGGATCCTTATATATATACAGGAACTGTGAGAGATAACATACTTTTTGGTAAGAAGTTTGAATTTCGATTGTATAGAAAAGTGACTTAAGTTTCATGTTTGGATTAAGATATATTGTCTTTTCAGGATGGTGATTTAACATAAATTGGAGAAAAAGGGGCAAATCTTTCTGGAGGATAAAGAGCAAGATTAAGTTTAGCAAGAGCATTATATGCATTACCTGATTTATATCTATTTGATGATCCATTATCTGCTGTTGATGCTAAAGTAGCAAGAAAGATATTCACATATGCCATAAAAGAATTTGCATTTAAATTTCAACCATAATATTAATAAGAAAGACATAATAAGTATCATCAAACATACTAACCATAAATCCCAGCAGTCATTCTTTCAACACACTAGATTTAGTTTGCATTGGAATGTGATTATGTGATTATTTTGGATAAAGGTATGATTGCCAATTAAGGAACATATAAGTAGGTTAAAGAAACACTCTCTATATTCAATTCAGATATTACTGAACCTGTGAAAAAATAGTTAGTACGTAAACAAACAAGATTAGCAACTATGTTGAATAAATAACAGGAAAATGTGGATAAAAAGGAAATAGTATAATTATTTTCAAAGGAGGAAAGTAAGTAAACTGATGCTGGATGGGAAACATATAAACGTTACTTTAGTTATTGGACACCAGTATTTTTGATTCTAATAATTATTGGATAAAAGTGGCTACAGAAATCATAAATAATTATTATTACAGGGAAATGGCACTATTCGATGAAACAGATAGATGGAGTAATAATTAATTATTTCAAAATGCTGGTTTTCTAGTTTTGGCAGCATATTGTAATAACATAGTCAAATACTTTTTAAATATTGTAGGAGTACTCATATCAAATAATAGAATTCATAACTAAATGTTATTACGTTTAATTAGAGCACCTGTAAGTTATTTCGATACAAATCCATCTGGTAGATTAATTAATAGATTTTCGACTGATTTATCATTAGCTGATTTGCAAATCTAACAAATACTGCTCGACATATTTGAATAAGGAGCACAATTTTTCGTTTCCCTTGTTACTATAGCAATATTGTAACCATATTTCACATTTCCTCTTGTTTTTGCAATTGGAATGACTGTCACTATATTCTCCATCACAAGATAAGTAGTATCTTAATTAAAAGTTTGTGATCTGATTTAAAGATCACCTTTATTTGATCAATTTAAAGTTTGTTTGTATGGAATTACATAAATAAGAATAAATAGAAATAAAGAATGGATAAGAGATTAATTTCATAAGCTATGTAACCAATCAATGTAAGCAAATTTAATGTTTTCTTATTCATAACGCTGTTTTGGATTTTATATTGATATATTTGGATAATTTACTAATATTGCTGGTATTTTCCTTATAATTGGGATGATTGAGGATCCAACTCTTTTTTCGTAAGCTTTACTTTTATTATCTACATTTAACACCTAAGCTGGTACTCTTAGATAGATTATGGCCTTTGATTCTATAATGAATAGTGTCAATAGAATGTTTGAGATTTGTGATATTCCTATGGAAGCACAATTAAATAAACCGCTTGATAATGAGTTAACCGTGATTGGATGGCCAGAAGATGGCTCTATCTAATTTTAAAGAGTGGAAATGTAATATCGTTCAGATATGCCTTTTATACTTAAGGGAATGAGTTTTAAAATAGAAGGTGGTGAAAAAGTTGGTGTAGTGGGAAGAACAGGAGCAGGAAAGTCCTCTATAGTATAAGCACTATTGAGGATGGCAGAAATCACTCCAGATGGTAGCATTCTTATAGATAATCAAGATATTAGAGAAGTTGGACTTTCAAAACTAAGGTCAGAGATAGCTATAATTCCTTAAGTACCATTTTTATTTAAGGCCACAATTAGAGAGAATTTAGACCCTATGTATTTATTTGAAGATTCTAAGATTTGGAAGGTACTAAGAGAAACTGGTTTGTAAGATTATGTTTTAGGCCTTCCTAAATAATTGTAATCTGAAGTGCAACCAGAACTATTTTCAATAGGATAGAAATAACTAATTTGTTTATCTCGAGTACTCTTAAATAGAAAGAAAATTCTAATTTTAGATGAAGCAACTGCAAATGTAGATATGGCAACTGATGCATTCATTTAAGATACTATTAAACAAAAATTTAATGATTGTACTCTAATAACTATAGCTCATCGTTTAAATACAATAGCAGATTATGATAAAATACTTGTATTAGAAGAAGGAAAAGTTTTAGAAATGGGACATCCATTTGAATTATTAGTAGCTAATCCAAAGACATCTTAAGGAATAGATAAAGAATCAGTATTTGCAATGATGGCTATACAAACAGGAGTTAAGAATGGATAAGCTATATATGAATTAGCTAGAAAAGCATATTTAAAGAAAATGTTAAGATAAGAATATAAAAGAGCGGAGACAATTATTTAATCAGCTAAATAACGTAAAGTGTCATAGCTGCTTTCTAATTAATCTTCATTAAGATATGAGTCCAAGAACATCACACCCAATAAATAAGGAGAGTGATTATTTAATAAATATAAAATTATACAAACTCTGATGTAGCAATGACGTAATCGTTTACCCAATTAAAACGTAAGTAAAAAATAAATAATTCCATATATAATAATGGAGAAATAAATATTGGCCCTACTCACAGTCACATTGCTTACAACAGCTGCCTACTACATGAATGGCAAAGACGAAAGTCTAACTCTTGAAGGATAATACAACACATGGAAAGCTTAATTTGGAAAAAGATACTCATAATTTGAGGAAATCCACAGATTCCAAATTTTTGCTGACAACCTTGCTACAGTCCTTGAACACAATGGAAAATTTGAAATTGGATAAGAAGATTTCACTCTTGCCATGAACTAATTCGCTGACATGACCAACGAAGAATTCACAGCTAAATATCTTACCCTTAAGACAAAATCACCATCAGCAAAGACAACCAAGAAATACTCAGGAAAATAATACCCAGAAACAGTCGATTGGAGAACCTTAGGATTAACAGTTAAAGATTAAGGATCATGTGGATCATGCTGGGCTTTCTCAGCTGTTGGTGCATTGGAAGGTGCTCTCTTACAATAAGGAGACAAGACACTCATCTCAGAATAAGAATTCGTTGATTGCACAAATGCAAAATTAGAATATGAAAGTGAGGGATGTAATGGAGGATGGATGGATGATGCTTTTGATTACACAGTTAAATATGGTGTTGTATCAGCTGCCAAATATCCATATACTGGAAAGGATGGAGTTTGTAAGAATTTCGGAAAAGGTGAAAAATATTTCACTTCATCATATGTTGATGTTGAAAGATTGAGTTTCAATGCTCTTCATGAAGCCATTGCTTAACAACCAGTTGCGTAATATATATTTTCTAATATTTAGTGTTGCCATCAATGCTGGAGGTATTTGGTTCTAATTGTACAGTGGAGGTATTTTCACTAGATCATGTGCTGGAGGTGAAGATGATTTAAATCACGGTGTCTTGGCTGCTGGTTATGGATCTAACTTTTACATTGTTAAGAATTCATGGGGAAATTGGGGAGAATAAGGATATATCAGATTAGGATTTGTTTCAGGAAAAGAAAAGGAAGGACAATGTGGTATTTAATAATTACCATCATATCCAGTCTTCTGACATTATTACATAATTTAACAATAATCAATATTTTATATATTTCATTTCTCAGATCTACTTTCATAGAACTTTACATATTAGCTAACTTTTTCACTAACTTAATCTCTTATTTCTCTTTACATACTTTATTTCATTGATCTTCTGTATATAAAGACAATAAATAAAATAAACAATACACTTGATAATACCACAGTAATAATTAACCAAAAATATGATGGTTCTACACGATTTATTAAAGTTTAAGGAACAAGTTCTGTACATGATGAATGTTTTTCTATCATTGAAGCACAAATATCTTCTTTTATATCAATTGCTTCTATATTTCCTCTATATGAAACATTATTAATTGAAGCACCAGGATAGAATATTATTCCTGTAGAATATCTTAATTCAAAATGTTCTTCTAAAATAGTATTTACATCATTATAATCAATATCTTTACCAGCAAATGATTCTTTTACACATTTTTAAATTGATGTTTATTCTTCTTTAGGAATATGATCATTAAAACATTTCTCATAAGCATTTGGTTAAGTACAATTTTGTCTAAAAGAAGTCTGAATATCATTATTAAATATACCATGTAATCCCACCATAATGTTCTATTATGTTTCCATACACAAGTTTATCTTAATTGTTCTTTAATAACATCTGATCCATCACCAAATCCCTCTCCATTTGGATCAAATTGACAATATCTACCTCCTCCAATACAATCCTTAATTTAGCTTTTCCAATTGTCCTGTTCACAGGAGAAGCATCTTAATACTTCATAATAAATGTCAAAAGTTATAGCATCACCAAATGATTCATAATAATGACGAAAATTTTTGAGTAGTCTAAAGGTGTCTCTTTATTCAATATTTAAACCAAATATCACTGATGGCTAAATACTCAATACAATAATACCTTTTTAAATAATGTATTTGTAAATTCTATACTACTAGCTAAGTATGAGTTAATAAATTTTTCTAAATATCCAATAGGAAACTCTCCTACTGATTTTGAGATTAGGATTGAGGGAATATTAACTTAATATCCATTACCATCATCAGCCATTACTATTTTATCAACATCTTCCACACGATTGTCAACTATTACAAGTAATTTAGCTCCAATATTTTGTGCATTTATTGCCTACTTACAATTAATAATTACTTTTCTAGTGAATGGACATTCTCCTCTTTTTACAATAAGCCATTTATCACCGTGATGTTAGAAGTACTATCTTGTGTAATCAACATCAGAAGCATTACAAAATGTATGTGTTGATTCTGTGTAATTTGTAGGGGGCAGAAAGAGAACACCATTCATTTTTTTTCCATAAGGCACATGCCCAAAATTTGCCAAGGAAAAGGTAATATTCAGTTAATCCTTATAGTGTTAGTTGTTGACTGTCGGACTCTGGATTCTGAAGCCAGAATATGCAACACTCAAAATGATGAACAATATGCACAATTACATTTAATTTATATTATATACATCAAGTCCACAAACTTACTACGCCCTCTTTACTGGCTGAGAACACCCAGGGCTAAGTTGGGTGAAATACTATATCCATTAGACTTTCCTTCTTTTTCTATTTTAACACTTTCAATGGTAATATAACTGGAGCTTAACTCAAATCTGTACTAATACGGCAATGGAATATATTAATTGTTCCTAATAATAGAATATTTAATTACCATCATCAGAGCATGAAGCAAATAATGGATAACTTTTGTGGAATGTGACTCTACGTACACCATTTTTATGGTAACTCATCTTCTTAAATGGTGTTTTTCCCATATCTAAGTCAAACCAACAAACTTTATGATCATTTGATCCAACTATAAGGTTATCTCCATAAGGATGTATGGCTATTGTAGAATTCTGTTGATTTCCGGCCAATAGTTTTTTAACCAAAGCTTATTTATTAAGTGCATAAATAAAGACATTCTTATTGGTCATAATGTAAAGTTCAGGTTTTGTTGGATGAAATATTGTTTACTAAACTTCTGTTGAGGCTTTCATGTTTTAAAATGGGATTGATGTTGAGGCTTTGCTTATTGAATGTACCAAAATACAATGTGATTTAACATGAGTATGAGGTTGTGTACTTACCAAATAGTCTGATTTTGCATGAAATTAAACATGTAAAGGATCATATGGCATTTTTACTTCAACCAATTATTAAAATACGCCATCATCAAGTTCATAATTCCATTCAAAATGTTATTATTATTGTTATTTGACTTATTGTCCATCACTTACATTAATATGTTCTCTTCTATCAATATGAGAATTGAGAATAATAAATCCGTTACTTTATAAAACACACACTAAACCAGAGGCACTAAAATCTAATCCAAAAAATTATTTTCCTTCAACCTACCAACGAGTAAATAAGCATTTGGTTGTTTTAATATCAAAGAAGGCCACTACATATTCATAACAAACTCCAAGAATTTGACCATCATGGGAGATTGATATTTATTTTACTTATCCAGATTTAGAAATATCAATTTATCCAAATTCTACATTCAAATGTGTAGGGAATGGCTTTAATTCTTCTGGTTTTGGAATTTCAGGAAGAAAATCACTAGATTTCATCATCAACTTCTTTCTTCTAACTCTTGGTGCTAAATAGAGATCTAAACATCGATTGAAGAGTTCTCTTGTTAATAATTCAGATGATGGAATATTTCTGAGATTTTTGAATTTCTAAGGAATGAATGGGGTTTCTCTATCATCTGGATCAGTTTATAGCCACTATTATTTCTCTTCTTCTGTAAATAAATATTCTTCAGGAGGATTATAACTAGCCACATTAGTAGGTAAAGATTATTTGGATGCAGGTATACGTGTTGGTAAATATTTACTTAATACTTAATCTTCTTTAGCGTTCTCCCAAACATCAAACATTTACTCCACTTCTTTAGGTGGATTTAACACTATTCTTCCTAACTTAATTCCTTATACTAATTTATTGACTTTTATTCTTTCCCATTTTGAAGGTAAGAATCTTCTTTTAGGATTGTAATTTGAAAGAAGATCAAATTAATCAAAGTCTTCATGCTCAAAATAGTACTAAAATAAGTATAATAAATACATCATCTCCTAATTTGACTGCTGTTTTGCCTGTTCTAATACGATCAAGCATATGTAATTATTTATCACTTAAAGTAACATCTTGATTGTTAAGTTCATCTCTAACTACTCTCCACCAATCTTTATTTTCACTCTTATTAATAAATTCATCAATAGTGTCTTGGAATTGTTTCTTTTTTTGAATTTTATTTAGATTTTCATCATAACCAATAAAATCTTTATCTTAATACTTTTTAGTTTACAATCTTCCTATTTTGGAAAGAATCTAAATAATTAATATTTTATTACTCTTTCATCTTCACTATCATCAGATTCCTGATAATATTGATTGTGAACATTCTTTGGCTACAAAGAAGTATCTCTCTTGATTGATTTCTTATTTCTAATGGCCCTGAGATTGATTGTGCTATTTTAGTTCATTAATTAATTATTTAATCATTTTGGACCACCATTTATAAAATTGTAATGTTCACTTGTCTTTTTGCTTGCCAATGATTATAACACCTTTGATGGATGAAATTCATTTTAATATACTCTTTTTGGTGGACAATAACTTGGCATTCGTGTTGGGAACAAAAATTAATTACTGTGCACTGGACTAAATCCACCAAGAGCCATGCTTGAAAGATCCAAAACTGATGGTTATACTTGATCTCTTTCCACACTCAATCTCGAGAGTCGTCCAATATGTACTTATCTCATTGGACGTATTGCAGAACGAAAATGTGTTTCTAATTAAGGGGCAATCTGACTTGTATTCACTTCAGTAGGAGTTTCTTATTATGTTTAGAGTGGTTTTAATTTAATTTAATACTTTATTGACACATTAGTATTAGTAGGGATTTTTTAAGGACTTGGTACTTAGGTAGGTACAATTACTCTATCCTTTATGAGATGTTAAGAATTATTCAAACTATCATTCTTTGAGATAAATATTTTAACTTAAGTTCGAACAGGTGATTTACGTTTTTTCTTTGGAGATTTCTATGGACTATTAATTACAGATGCATTATTTTAATCGAATTTGTCAGTTGTTTCATTTTACAATTGAAAGTCAGTTATATTCATTTCTGGTTATGATTCATTTTAATCTAATTTTGATTCTTCATTCTCAATAGGTTAAAGAAGTTCATCTATGTTTTTTGAACTATGAGAGGGTTTACGAGTACGAATAATAAATTAAAGTTTAGCTTGTACAGATGAAAGTGGAGATTTTGCAGGAGCTTAAGTTGTTGACTAATCAACATCTACCTATAATCTAATAGCTTACTTAACACTTGCTTCTTTTATTATTCTGTCAGTGTTTTTTAATAATCTTCAAAAAGTTCATCATAAAATTCTTTATTTATGTTTAATTTTCCCTCTTTTCTATGTTTTGCTTTTAGCATTTCTGTTTTCTACTTCGAATATTGATTACACACCTCTCGATGTTACAATTACTTTTAATAACCTATTTTTTAGAGAATCATTAATGTTTTAATGAAAGAAAGAAGATGTTATTATTACATCCAAGTATGAAAAATTTCTTCCATGGTTTGGGGTACTTCTGCATCAGTTTATTCATTAAGCCATGGATGTAAAAGTCCCTAATCGGCGCGGTACCTTTTAGATTGATCGAGTTCTGTCAACTTTTTAAAAAGACTGTATTGTAATCTATTGGTCTTATATAATTGCAGAATGTTACTAGGTCAAATGACTTTAATCATGCATTGTTTTCATTCTAATTAATATTTACTCCATAGAATCTCCAGATTTATAGTAAGGATGTGCACCCTTACTCAATAAAATATACATAATCACTCCTACACTCCAAATATCAACTTGCTAAAATATTCTAAGAACTTACCTTATTGTAAATTTTATTATTTAACAATTCAGGAGCCATATAGATAAGTGTGCCACATTATTTAGTCATAAGCTAATTCTGAACTGACAAACCGAAATCACTCAATTTGACACAACTCAAATCTTCTTTAACAAGAATATTTTCTGGTTTCATATCCCTATGCACTACATTGTTTTCATGCATGTAGACAAGTGCTTATAGTAAACACCGGATGATAACTTTGCATTATTCCTCTGTAAACCATTGGTTATTCTTAGCTAATTTCACCATCAAATCTTCCAATGAACCTAAAATATTATACTCTCTCTACCTCCTTCTATTAATTCCATGACGATAAGGATTCGAGTGTCAGTTTCCTTAACATCTATGAATTTAACTATGTTTTCGTGGCGTAAACTAGCCAGAATTGTTGATTCCTATTTCAACTGATCATATCTATTTACAAGTTTCTTCTTAATTATCTGACATTATATATGTTATCTTACTTTTATTGCTACTTCTTGGTTAGTTGTAAGATTGATTGCTTTCACTACCATACCAAAAGCTCCTTATCCTATTGTTCCCTTGTATTCAAAGTAATCACTGAATTTACGCATTTCATCTCCTACATTCAATTTCTCTAACTCTTCATCCATTTGAATAAAATAAATATTATTATATTTCTGATTTCTCAAAAATCAATTACTTGGATATATTATTCCATATATTTATGAATATATTATATAATCAAGAATTATTGTGTAAATTTTAGAAAATTTGAAATTGGTTTGCTTCATAAATTGTGAAAAAATACATTTAACAAATAAAATCATTAGAAATATATTTATAATCAAATGATGTTTTTAATCATTAAATCCTTATATTGTTTTATTGGTTTTTCTTATCAAATTAATAAATTAATCTATTCTTATTCTTTAACACATTGTTAGAATGAAACCTATTGTTATCAGTCGAGTTACTAAATTAAACAATATCATTTTAGAAATTATAATAATATATATTCCTTCAGTCGCATTCATCGAGATCTGGTCTTTACATGACTCGTTGTCTCTAAAAATTTAAATTATTATTAAATTTGCTTGAGAATAAATCAATCATATTATTAATTGATTGCCAATTGAATAATTCCCTTACATGACTGCTGTTTTTCTTTATATATATATTTATATAATATATCATCCTCTTCAGAGGTTTTCAACATTACCACCTTCATCTTCAAGTTCAGATGTCCATAATGTGAGGTTATCTCTGATGAGTTACATAATTGTTGTTGCGTCCTTGTATTAATCTTCTTAGATTTATTCAATATCAGCGATGGCATCATCGAAAGCCTTAAATTAATTTCAATTAATACAGATTTTGCCAATTGGCAAGCTTTAGCGGCATCGTTAAGGACTTCATAGTAGAAGACTGAAAAGTTCAAAGCAAGTCCAAGTCTAATTGGATTGGTTGTCTTCAACTCAGAGTTGGCCACTTGTGAGGCTGCTTAATAAGCAGCAAGTGCGCCATCAGCAGCTCTTTTGTGTTGATCACCAGTTGCGTATTCTGAAATGTATCTGTGATAATCTCCCTTCATCTTGTGGAAGAAGACCTTAGCTTCTGGGGTTGTGGCTGTTCTGACCAAATGGCTGTCAATCAAATTCAAAATATCATTGCAGTATTGGTTGAGTTCTTCTTCAATCTTCTTCTTATAGTTTCTGATCAAAACAAGATTCTTCTATGAAGCTGGTTGAGATTAGGCCTTCATTATTAATTATTTATACTTTTCCTTCTTCCTTGTTTTCGATGCTTGACAAAACTCTCCATGCTGTTCTTCTTCCACCAATACTGTTTTTGTAGGCAACGGAGAGCAAATTTCTCTCTTCAACTGACAATTCTTGACCATTCTCAACCACTTATTTAATGTAATTGACCATATCCTCGAATCTCTCGGTTTATTCTGTCAATTTGGTCATATAGATGAGTTCGTCTCTGCTGCCCATGTTTAGATATTAAAAATTTAAATTTTTTATTTCTAGAAATTTGAATATCACTTAAATATAGAAAAAATATATATGATCAGAGTTGTCACTATACCATTATGGAATATAATAAATTTTAATTTAAATCATGGAAGAATAATCAAGAGATGTCGAAGTACGAGTCAATCAAGAATAAGAGGAGAACCAACATCTATAGGAAATCGATGAGTAAAAGCCTCTTTTCTCAAACAAAACTTAAAGGGTCATTTTACTAATACTTGATATTGTAGGATTAGCGATATTTTTGGTTTATTGCTTCTACATATAGAGTTATATCTCAACACTCTATTTTCTAATGTTTTTAATACTTATCCATGTCACATGGGAAACTGAATTTTACAAATTTGGTATGTATGAGAAGAAAGATTCTGATAAAAAAGTAAAGTATTATTCACATATCGCAGATATTCAAGGACCCACTTGATTTTCAATTGAATTTTAGCAGTATTCGAGAGTAATATAAGTCTAGGAAGACAGTTGCAAGGCCAACAACAAAAACATTTGATGATGACATTGCATCTGAAGAGTCATACTTAGAAGAAACTGAAATCCAATACAAACCATTATATTGGGTGCTATGTAAGGATCAAAAGAAGCTCTTATGGCTCTTTTTATTAGTTTATTCTGCTCTAACTCTAATCATGAAGGGAGTTTTTCTTGGAATTATAAAAAATGATCCTTAAAAAGCGCTATCACTCATGACTCCTTAAAATTATGAAGGAATAGAAATATATTTCACTTTAACAAACAACAAATTTATTTTTAATGCAAAAGATTATGTTAAGATATTTTTGCCTAATTCACTAATCCTAATATTTTGTGGACTTGTTATGCTTTTAAGGAGAGTCAATACTAAAAAATATTTAGAACAATTTAATGATGTTGTCAGTTAATAGATTTTTTCATTTTATTTTGTAATTGTCTGGGCATTTTTGGCTCTTATTTTAATTACAAGTCAATCATTAATCGGATATTTTTTATTCATAATGTAATGTATAGTAGGTTAAAGATTATTTTAGAGAGAAGACTCCATTTGGAAATTTGATTAATTTGTAGTTTAAATGTTGAAATATGTATTGTATGTTGTGTTAATATTTGTTTACTTTGCAGGAACACCTTACATTATTTAATTTGTAAGCGACACATCATATTGGCCTTAATTCTTTGGCTTGGATATAATGTTTGAAATGAGAAATAATAGAAAATGGAGTGTATATAATTATTTAAACATTAGAGTTATGTTTTCTTGGCTTCAGGCCTTTTGCTTTTTACATTTCTTTGTATTGTTTCAGAGTAGCTTAGAAATGAAAAAAGAAAATAAACCTACAAAGATGCTATTCGTGATTGCATAGAACACTACGAAATATATTAATTTAGAAAATAAAAATAACAAACCATGACTGTAATGGAATAAAAGGATAAGAAAGAAATAGAGCAAAAAGAGGAGGAAATTTAATTTAACCCTCTAATAGCTGAAGAAAATGAATTAAAAAATATTTCCCCCAATCAACCTGCAAGAATGTCCCATGTAGAAGAAGGAGATGCAGAAGATAGAAATAAATTTCTATTCAAATTAAATTAGACTCTCTTTTCCTTAAGCGATAAATTCACGAAATTCATTGACTAACCTATTGTTACCTTAAGAGTTCTTCAACTTCTAATGATCGCTATTCTCATCATGTAACAGACCTATGAATCCTTGTTAGGTGTAATTTGGGTTATGATTACTGGTATAATATTAAAATATTTAGGTTTTACTTTAAGATATGAAATCAATTAATTTACTTCATTAGTATTAGCGATTCCATCAGTTTTTGTCAATTTTTTGATATTTTATTATCAATGCATCCCTAACATGAACTTGCCTGATAATCCTTACGTTATTTGCAGTAGTGCAGATAATGTATGTCGTAAACTTGGGTTTTTCCCTTTAGATAGAGAATACAAAGAAATAATAAATGTATTGAAAAAATATCATTTATTAGCTTTTTATTATGGATGTTACAATATTTGCCTTTTTCCTATATTTGAGGCAAGTTCAAAAATACCATTTTCAAAAAATTAGTCTTGTATAAACCTTAAAGAATGAAGTGCTGAAATCTAAAAAAGAGCAAAAGAAAGTAAAATATTTTTTAAAAATAGGAAATAAGTTGGTGGACATTAATATTTGCAACCTCATTGAAGGCTTCTTATGTTGTATCATTGGTAATTGTTTATTGGATAGGATTTTTTGACGTTAATTTAATTCAATTAATACTTGTATTGTTTTTGTTAATCTTTATTATTAATGATTCGACATTGTGCATTTATAAATAATTAAATGAAAAAACAGGGGAACTTCAGGAATATGTAGTACCTTTTTCTTTTAGATATTGGGTTGTATTTTTAGTTTATATTTGCATAATTACATTTTTAAGATACATTTACATATTATTCTTTATGAATACTCAAATTATTAATAGTGACCAATAATGGATCATTAGTTTAATAGGAATTAATAATCAAGAAAACTATGATATTTTATTTTGGGTACTATTTTATTTTGCAGCACTTTAATATGATTCATATCGATCTAAAATATATTTGAGATATTCAAATTAAATTGTTGAGATATTTTTATCAAAAATCAGTAATAAGGAAAAATAAGTTTAAATTAAAACATCTATTTAAACACTTTATTTGTTATTTATGAAAACAATTATTTGGATCACTTTTACTTTAAATATTTGTTTCATAATATTCACTCCTTTTTCTTTTGTTAATTTAGGACTCTTTGTTTTTATTGGTGGATTTTTTGTGCACTACACCATTTAATTCACTCGTGACAGAGTGAATTATCATAATATGGCTAGATGTTGGTATATTTATTTGATCACTCTTTATGTAGCTTTTATTATAAGATATATTTTCTAATTCATTTGCTTACCTAATTATTAATAGGTACAAGATTCAAACTTTGCTAACTTATATAACAATCTATAGTCAAAATATCAATAATATGGTTTCTATCAATACAACTAAAGTCGATTACGCCTTGAATATTTACCAGATATGATAGCCATTTTCTTTGGAGCAGTCTCTTTAAATACTTATAGATTTTTCGCTGATTAATAAAAATAATAAATTAATCAGCCTCATACTTAATCTTAATTAAATAATACGATTGATAAACCATTATTATCTTAAGATTCTCTCATGGATCAATCAGGATAGAGTGATGCATAAAATACAGATAAATTAGAGTAAAAAAGAAAAGAGGAAATGAAATAATTGTTAAAGATTATGCAAATTAATATATTAGATTAGTATCCTTTTTTAAAGAAACCAATTATATTTATTGCTCAAATTAACACAGATATACTCACCCTTTATGTTGTTTTTTCAGTAGTTTTCTTTGTACAATCTGTTGCCTCATTTATTATACTAATTTTGTACTTGAGTTACTTTGTAACAGTCCATAATGCTTTATTAGATAATGTAGAAAAAACTAATTTGCTAGCTCGTCTAAAATAAAGTATAAATATTTATATTTTAGAAATAATAATACTTAAAAAATAATATGTTGATTACAATTAAAAATTTGAAGCCTAAGCAAATACAGCGGAAGAAATTGATTTAGTCAAAGCAACAAGTACTATCGCCTTAACAAGAATGAAAATTAGAATTGAAAAAAAGGTTTCCATTTGGAAAATTTCATTTAGTTTTAGTTGTGTCTGTGTGTTTTTGACATATTTGTCGATATATTTATCATTAGTAATAACATCAAAAGAATAAAAAGCCATTTTAGATACATAATTAGCTTTATTTATTTTTGGAACATTTGCATAAGAGACTAATATTTCAAATTGTTTTTGTGGAAAAAGTGATTTATCTGGTTGTGTAAACAATGTTAGTGAATTCTCAAGCACAATATTCCATGAGGTGATATTTTATTTGATTTTGGTATTTGCAAATGTTGTGGATGCTGGATGCACTATGTTTTTAAAAGATTAACTTGAAAAGGAATAGTTGAGTCTCTAAAAATTCGAAAACAAATTTGCAGCTTAAAAGGAGATATCTTAATCAAGGGATGTTATTTCAAAATCAATGATATAAAATTTATAAGGTTTCTCCAATGAAGTGGAGGGTGTAAATCAAGCAGAAGAAAGTCCTATTACATTAGAGGACTAAAAAGAAATAGAAGTATTCTTGTAAAAATTTCCTTTTTTAACAATAAAATATTTGTAAAACTACCAACAACCTCAACAGTTATCAAAGCTAGATTTAGAAAAAATAAAAACAGCAGCATTGGACATAAATTTTTATAATAATAGATCTAGAGTATTCAATTTAAATCTTACTACTGCTGGATTTGTGACTTTATAAAGATTATTCATTTTAATTCTACTCTTTAATACTCTTTTAGCTAATAATATATTTTCACTTGTTTATCTAGGAATGGCAACATACTTATTTATGTAGAGAACAGGAGCTTCTAATGTTAGAATCCTAAATACATTTTCAGTTGTTGCTATATGGATATAATACATAATGATTTACTTCTTAAACTATGAAATAATGGGTGAAAATTCGATGATGCCTTTTTATGCATAAGATTATAGCACGGATTTCTTTAGTGTAATTAAACTAGCTAAAGTGTTTCAGGATTATCCATATTTCATACCCTATTTAGGATTTGATAATGGAGATATTATGGATTGCTCTCTTTTAACTCCAACAAATTCAACAGTACCAGGTTATATTCCTGAAGATTATTGTGTTTCTAATTAGGAAATTGAATGGATCTTTATTTTAAATACATTAGTCCTTTCCTTAATCTATTTGTACTTTTTGCTATTATAATACTTATCAAAGAAGATTCTATCTACAACTATAAAAATGGAATTAGATCTTCAATAAACTTAATCTGTGTTATAGAAATTATATTCTAATCATTCAATTGAGATACATCTTAATTATTAAAACTGGAAAAATAGAGTGTATTCGACACTTTCTGGAATTGTTAGTTAAATAATTAAGATTAATCATATAATATTCGCATCAATTATTATCCTGCTAGCCAATTCAAATCGAATTTTGCTTAACTATTTTGAATTTATGTTAGCTATTGGGTTTTTGATTATTTTTGAATTAGTTTTAGTAACTAATAGAAAGGAGAATCTTATGAGGGAAAAAACTTATTTTAAAGTTCTTTTTTATTTTGCGACTTTTACAATATCTATGTATACTATTCTGAGATTACCATGGATTTTGAATTGGTGTGCTAAAAAATCAGAGGCAATAGTGGATGAAAATGATTTTCAAGATGGGTTCCTTTGTCTAGAAATATTCGAAATGAAATTAGGGGGAATGATATTCATTATGTTCTTTATTGCATTACACTTCGATTTGATTGATTCTGAGTAATTTACTGAGGCACTCAATCGATATATGATTGCTCAGTAACTTCAGGCTAAAATGGTCTCAAAAGCTTTAGCTTATCACAAAAATTTCAAAAAATATAAAGCCATTCTCCAGGTTCAAGAATAAAAAGCAATATTTAATTTAATATAATACAGGGCTCAGGAAAAATTGAAGACTTGGCATGCTAAACTACTTGATAAAACATCAAGTATGCCTGAAAAAAATGAATAGGAAGAATCGAAGCTAGTCGAAAAAGAAGAACAAATTAAGGAAATCAAAGAAGAAATTCAAGAAGAGCGTAAGAGTATAGAAAAAGAAAAATCAGAATTAAAGGAAGATGGACCTGTTTTGTCAAAATCATAAAAAGTTTGTATTAGTATAATTACATGGATCCAAAAGTATAACAATAAATTTAAATTTATGGGAATGCCAAACATCATGGATTATCTTTTATCATAAAATATTATGTTGAAGAGAAAAATTCAACTGCCTCTTATTGATTTCCTTTAAGAAAACTATTATAAATTTGAATAAGAACTATTGTTTTTAGACAATTTTTATAATTACCTGCATCGAAGCTTAAAACGCCAACCTACACAAATTATAGATATCCAAAATATAACTGAAGAAGTGTTTCAAAAATTGGAGAAATCTCAAATTACTAATTCAAAGAATTGGAAAAAGTTACAAAAAGGAATAAGTCTATTGAAATTGAATTCAAGAGTTATGCAGTAGTAATAGATGGTATAATCATAAATTTCTATATCTCCTCTAAAATCATAATAATCCTAATAATATGACCCAGAAGTCACTTATGAAAAATATGTACAAGCACCAGATTTGCAATTTGTTGAAATAGTTGATGATAAATAACTTATATTTGTCAACAATACCAAATATTCGTCTGCTTTAACAAAGCACTCACTTGGTGTACTTATTTTTAGAATTTGCACAGAGATATTTGGGTTAATGATAACATATTGGATGCCTTTTTGCTTTTTATTAATAATATTCTACTATACGGTAAATAGTGGATTATTGGGAGCTGTTTTACCATTTATGCTATTTATATGGATATTAATTGATGAGAAGGTATAATCCAAGTTATTTTGGATAATATCTTTTACTATATTTTTTTTTATTACTTTAATCGTGTTTGCTTATTCGTTAAGCGGAGTTGAAGAAAAATAATCCATATAAACAGGAAGCTAATTTGTAACACCATGGTATTATCCACTCTACGATGGTACATAGAATATTTCTTATGAAATTATGCTGATGATATTCATTATTTTTTAAGTTAATTTTGCAAAAACATATGGTGTATATTAAAGAAGTTTATAAGATATAGAAAATATATTTCAAGGATATATTAGGATGAAATTTAATAAATTTAGCAATTATATTAAAAAGTAAATTATCAATGAATACAATTTATCCAAGAAAAATGATGATTTACCAACTACAACAGAAGAATTAGAACATTAATTAAAGGAAATTGAAAAAGAATCACTTGTTGAATAAGAAGTTATTGATTCAGAAAGACAATTTTAGCTGACAGAAAGAATAGAAATAGAAAGAAGAATAATTGAAGATCCTAAACTATTACTTGAAGAGAAATCAACAATGTTCGAAAGAATCTTTTCATACAAATATTCAAGGCCAGGTGTAGATTTATACCCTATAACAGCTAGTATATAAATTTTAATATTAATCTACACATTAATATTTTTTACCAACATGGTTAATGAATCTGTAAAAATAAATAATATCTTGAAAACAAATTAAATACCTACATCCCTTATATGGGCATTATTAGTGGAATTTTTCTTTATGTTTTTTGAAAGATATGTGACAATGAAAGATAATGTTGAAATTAAAGGAGTAGAGGATAAAAAAAAGGGTTTTTTTTAGAAATATAAATCATAATTCCTTTTAAAGTTTGGTTTATAAATTTGTACTGTTATCCTTATTTATTGGTTGGTATTTTTCAAAATTGGGAATCCCTGGAGATCAAATGGCATTTATGATCCTGAAACTTAGACTGCCTCATCATACTCTAATTATAAAGTAAATAATTATATTGTTTGTTTCTTTATACTTTACTCAGCATACTTTACTGTTTCAGCAATTTAATTGAGATTTGGATATAAAAAACTTAAGTTAAGAAATACTCTTTTACAATCTTATAATTAAGTATCTGCCCTTATAGCATAAACTTATTATGCTATTCCTTTTCTATTTGAACTAAAGGTTCTTATGGATTGGACATTTTTAGAGGTAAATAAATTAATTTAATTAGACTTCACTGGATGTGTTTTAATGGTTTAGATTAGAAGATATTTAAGGTATCATGTATTTTACAAAAAATCAATCAAATGGCTATTTATCACGTCCCTTAGGGCAAAAAGTGTCAGGATTTATGAAATGCACAATGGGATGTAGTTTGGTACTTTTTATCTTCTTGTGCATATTTGGACCTCTTATATTGTTTTCAAGTTTAAACCCTGCATCAGAGTTGAACCCAGTTACGGGTGGGGAATTTTCATTGTCTATTATTAATCTCAAAACATCACTCAATGTAGTTTTGTATTAAACTAATCAATTTTATGGATTAGAAAACACTCTTAATGATTAAGGGGAAATAGATGAAGCACTAAATCAGAAATGTACAAACTCAATTATCAATAATGCACCTAAATCAGGGGAATTACAAGAATTTTAATTGCTAAATTTCTCTAATCAAAATTGGGACATTTCCTATCCACTTTTTACCTAATTAAACTAATAAATTGCGGAAAAACTGGCCGGAACTGTAGATCATGAATTCTTTTTCAATGTTACTTATGTTTTTACAAGAGATTAATAGAAAATAATTCCTAATAAAAATTCCTTTTAATATCCTGGAAGTTAGCTTTTAAATACATTACCAGGGCAAAACCAATCATCTTTAAATACTACAATTTTGGAATAGATTTAATAATTACTGGACTGCGCAAATATAGTACCTCCTCCAAAACCAGTTCCAGATCCTAATCCAGATCCTCCCTTACCACCCCCCCTATAAGTGCAACTACCTAATTTTTATATTGAGACTATGTAGCTTTATTCAGAAGACGGTAGTTCATTTAAACCGAAACCAATATATTAAAATGGAGTGAATAGTGTTTCAGGGGCCAATATATCCTTCTTTTGTAGCAGTGAATAGGCACTTGATGGGTAATCATGGTGGACTCTTGTTTATACAGGAGATTCAAAATTGTTAGATTATCCAAGTGATCTTAAAGAAGAAGACAGACCAAATGGATTGATTATGTTTGTAGTTTCAGATACCTATTCGCCTTTAACTTATGGATTTAGCATTATTACAATTTATACTTCAGTTATTTTACTTATTGGTTCATTTATAAGATCTTTATTCTCTGGATAAATTTGGTTATTAGAATATAAGGGAATGGTATATCCAGATGATCTATTAATGATTTGTTAAGCAATATCAATTGCAAGATCATAAAAAGATTACAAGAGGTATTATATATATAAATTATAGGGAAAATATGTTATATTTCGAATTGATAGATATATTAAGATCACCAGAAATAGTAAAAATTATGACAGGAACTTGGACTCATGAATTAAAGGTGAAAGAAGAAGAACGAGAGAAATTAAAATTAGAAGAAGAAACTGAAGCTGCAAGGGCAGCATAAACTGGAGAAAAATTGAAGTAGGATTGATGGATATTACAATTCACTCTATTATAATATCATCCTGCTGCAGTTTTTCTATAACTTATGCTTCTAATTTTAGAATGTTATTAAGTGCTGTTTAGTACTTGTGTTTTACCTCATTTATCTCTTGTAATTTAGTTATTATTTCTTTATTTTCTTATTGTACAGATAACACAGGTTATGATTAGTAATGAACTGTGCTTGCAGGTGGTCTTGGGGAGTTTACATATTGATTAGAATACCGCCATGATTTAGGATTTCTATCATACTTGCTAAATTAAGGTGGACGTTGAGGCGACTTAAATGAATCTCTATATCTATCAGTTTCACGATCTCTTTCTCTTTTCATTTCATCAATGGCTTCAAGGACTTCAGCTTTTTATTTCCTCCTAGAATCTTAAGATTGTTAGAGTCTCTGAAGATTATCTCTCAATTAATCGATTGTCTGATTAAGGGACATAATGTGTTATTCAAGTTAATGTCTTTCATTCTGCAAAAATCCCACTTAATCCTCAAGATCAAGTATTTAATTTCTCTAATATTCAATTGTATCATATAGATCTTATACATCTTCTTATTTATTTTAGAGTTCATTGATCTTGTTTTCATAAGCTCTACGTTCTGCATAAAATTCAACATCTTTAGTGCTAATTTATGATCGTTGTAATATTTCTAAATGTTAACGCAATTCATAGAGTTCATTCTATCTCTACTTCTCATATTTCAGAACGAGTTCTTTCCAGTTTTCACCTTCAGGATACTTTTAAACGTTGCTCTAAATAAGCAGATCGATTCTTTTCAGGAACTCCTTAATTAAGGAGGTTTTCTCACTTTCATGTTATTCTTTTAGTTTTTAGATGAGATCCATAAATATAATTATGGCACATTTAAAGAAGTTTTCTCTAGCCAAGAAACTTCAAAAAATTTAAGACAATACACTCAAGGTCATGACACCTTTGCTGTTTGCATAAGGCAATGATGACTGCCTTTTTTACTCCACTGACACAGTAACTCAAATTACTCAATCAAGAAGAAAACTATATATGAATTTACAATACACTATGAGTCTTCTCGAAATTCCATATTTAAGTGCTAATTAAGTAGGACTAGAGGAGAGAGTTTTCTCAATGCAAATTTAGAGTCGCGATTATAAATGGTCATAACTTGGGAACTAAGAGTTCTAAAAATTTATATGCATTAATCCTATTGTTCGAAGGATTTCTGAATTTACAAATGTAGATTGGGAAACAAATATTTGTTTTCCATTTTTGAGATGTCAGATAGAGAGATATGACACAATAAAAATTCATTTTTAGGGTTTGAATGATGAAAATGAAATTGAATTTTAAGGATTCAATGCTAGAGTAATTTAATAAGCAATAGGTATTAATATATTTACTTAGATAGTTTAAATGGATACCAAATCATAGATCCTCGTTTACATAAAGGAAGATGGGAAATAAATCCAAAATGGAAAAATGTTTTACCAAAAACAGAATTAACAATAGAATTTTATAAAAATGAAATTGAGAAATTAGTGAAAAGTAATCCAGAATGTTTTGTGAATAGGAGTTTAAGATCTCTTAATAAATAATTCAAGGAAGATGATGATGAATTCTCATTTGAAGCTATAATGATGAAGAGATTTGAAAAATATATAAAAAGAGAAATGTTAGAACCAGCAGCTGCTAATTTTGATGGTATTGTAAAAGATGATGTTTTGAATTAATTGAAAAAATGAGTGTGTATATTTAATTATGAATTAATCCACTAATAACTCAACTGTTGTATAGAGTTAGTTGTCAAAATTAATGGATAAGACATATCTATCAAGTGATCATTAATCATAGATGAGAGATGTCCTATCCATAACACTTAAAGATAGACAATAGAAATTTAAGAATGAAATATCAATGATATAAGCTGCTAAAGATCAGATCGTAAATAGCCTCACTTATGGTAGTCTACAAGTGTATACATGAGTAATTTACAAAAAGAGAGGGCTGATTAGTATGACATAGTATTAGCATAACGAAAATTTCTATGGAAATAAGAAGAAAAGTTGTACTAATAAATTGATGAATTACGCAACACAAATAAAAGATATTAAGATAGTGTTAATCATTATGGAATAAAGAACTATAATTTGGAAACTGAAGTTAAGGCTAAGTTTGATGAAGTATAATCTACATTAAATTCAGTTCAAGATTAAAAGCTATAAGTACTTAAAAATTTCGATCAAATCTAATAATCATTGGTAAGTAGCAAATCAAAATTATCTTCAAATGGTTAGCTTGTTATTTAAGGAAATTAAGAGTACGATTAACTGGTTGATTTTATAAGGTAATAAGAAAAGAAAGTTGGAGCAATGAAATTAGAATACAATGATCCTGCAGCCAATTAAATAATTCCATTTGATAAGAAACTTTAATAAAGTAAGAAAATAATTAATTTTAGTGGCCGAAAATACATTCGAGAAATAAGCCAGATTTCTCTATTAAGGAACTAAATTCGAGGGTAATGATCAATAAAAGCTTGCTGCTTTAAGTACTCTAAGAAGGAAGATTGAATAATACATAGATAAAAGGGGTTTAAATGGTGTAGTATTAGATATGCCATTCAAATTGGATATGAATAAAGAGTAAGAGAGTGCTCATAAAGTTGAATATAATTAAACATTGGCAGAGATTGATTAAGTTAGGAAAGATTACATTTAATCAGGAGGAACTGATCCAAATTATTTAATAGCTGTAAATAATTTAGAAAGATATTATAAAAATAATCATCCTATTGGTATGTAAGCAATGCCTAGTAAATTGGAAATGAATTTAGAAGAAAGAGGATAAATTACATAAAATCCAGTATTCCAATATTTACCTGAAACATTCAAGAAAGAAGTGTTAGACCTAGAAAATAGAGCTAATATTCAAAGGGAAGCAGATCTAAGAAATCCATAAATGAATAAAGATTTATTAAAAGCACCAGTAGAAGTAGGAGATTCAAGCAGGGCAGATGAAATGATGTTGGAGAATTTAAGATAATAAGAGGCGGAATTAATGTTAGTTATGAATCAAAGTTAATAACATAGGGCAAAATTTGACGAAATTTAAAGATTAAAATAAATTTATGAGCATAAATATTTGGAGAAGAAGGTTTAAGAATAATTAGCATAAAGGTAAGTTGAAGAAGATGTTCTTAATTTCAAAAGTAGGCCATAAGATAAATTGAATTATTTATAATATTTGTAGGGTTAGATTGGAACAATGCCTTTATTTTATGATCCAGATGCTGGATTTGCTTTACGTATTGATTTTGTTCATAGACTACCAGTTTGTTATGATTATGTTAAGATAAGTTATGGTGTATTTATTAAAAAGTAAAATTAAATGTAAATAATAGTATTGATTAACCAAAAACAACATAAAATACAAATCAACATGAATGTTCATAAGATAATATATTTGCTAAAAAAAGTGTTGTTTAGGAAAGATTTGTTGAAAGAAATCATGATGTTTTTAAAGATACATATTTATATCTTGTATTATGGGGATATAGTTAAGATTTTGGTAGTGGTATGGTACCAATAGAAGTGGGATGGACTATTCATAAAATATTTGATGAAGAAAATCTTATTTCAGGATGTTTTCTATTGCCATTTTATAGTACAGCATTTACATTTGATTTATTAAGATAACCTGAAGTACAAGAAATTAAAGTAGGAATTAGAATGAGTATGCCAGGAGATGCTGTTTTAGATTTAAATAACAATATTATGAATGTAGTTGATTACAAAGTTTAATAAATGCATATAAAATAAGTGGAAGTTATTGAATAAGAAAGATAGTTTAAATTTAAAGAATATCGTGTATTTCCTTTACCAAAAGAATTTATTCATACATAATTTAATGATCCAAAACTATGGCAATCAGAATTACCACCTAATGTTTATAAATTATTGGATTATAACTTTTTAAATGAAGAACAAGCAGCACTAAAAGCACAGTAAATGGAATATGAAGAAAGAAGAATGAATAGATTAAATAGACCAGCCAGAAGGCGATTTATGGGAAAGTAAGGTACAATAGCAAGAACACCTGCTGGGGAAAAGAAAAAAACTATTTTAACATTTAGATAAAGAATGGCTTAAAAAAAAGGCACAGTTACTCCTAGTAAAGCTAAATCAAAAGAAAAGGAATAGTCGAGACCAGGAAGTAAAGCTGATTCAAGTCGAACCAAAGCAGATGCAACCAGAAGTACACAGAGAGTATAAGAGAAGGAAAAAAGTGCAATAATTCCAACTAAACCAAGAAAAATTACATTCAAATTAAGATCAGTCTCATAAATTTATGTTGGTGGTATTCAAACACTCACATTAAAGTTGGCACTTTTTTCAGGTATTAAATTACTTGAAGATGATGGCAAAAATATGTGTGTTTATAGTAAAGAACTTGAACCTGATGAAAAAGGAGATAATTACTTTAATTATACAGAAACTTACACTTTTGATTTAAATCTGACAGAATTCTTTGAGGAAGAAGAAGAACAGGATATTTTAGCTGCTTATTTATTTATTGCCCTGTTCAAAGATGTTACTAATCTGTTTGGATGGTAGGCCGTTTAAGTTTTCGAAACATCGGATGAGCACTTTAAAATCAAAAGTGGTATTTATTATGAAAATTTATTGGGACCTCCAGGATAGGCACCTCCTTTCAATTTGAATAGAACTAAAAGATTAAATGCATAAATTAATTTTATACTTATGTAAGATGATGATAGAGTGTTATAATTGCCAACTTTTGACAATTATAAATTGGATTAAAAATGTATATAATGTAATAAAATTAGTATTAACTGAGGAGGATAGAGAGAAAAGAAAGAAAATATATTCAGTAGCTAATCCTAAATGGAATACATAAATTAGATTAGATATTTCAAAGTTCAGAAATTTCACATCAAAAGATGAATTCATTATGAAAACTATTGTAATTGAGGAAGATAATATTATCATTGATGCAATTGATAGATAATGCATAAAATTTGATCATGTAGAACTATTTGAAGGAACAGGAAAGGGAGAGTTTATTGCTAATCATACAATTATTCTTAGAATAGGTAGTCGTTATCTTGTAGATACATTTACTACAACATTTAAGAAATTAAACTACCTTTTTAGTTTTTTTATTAAATAATAGATTGTTGGAGTATGTTAATTTCCACTTTTTGCTAATAATGGTGCACTTAATACAGGTTCATAAAAATTGATGGTACATGATTTAGATGATAGTGGTAAAATAGGAAAAAAGACAACTAAGGAAATGTATGTCTTTATTTCAGAGGAATAACTAAACCTCAAGGATGTAGAAGAAACTCCCAAATATGCCTAATAAACTAAAGAATAGAAGATTGTCAATAAATAAGATTAGAGTAAATATCTAATAATTGAAATCGATCAATTAACTGATTATATTCAAGAAGCACCAGTCGATTTTACAGTTCAAGTTTATAATGGAGAAGAACCAGCTATGGATTCTGATGGTGTTATTTGTGCCTATACAAGTTCAGAAAGCTATCCCCCAAAACCTAATTATTCAGTACCTATAAATGAAACAGTTTATTTTAAAATGCCTATCAATGCTATAATTGAAAAAAAATAAGGATTAGAAAATTATTAAGTTTTTATATCATTTTCTGAGATGGGATGGATAAGTTTTTAATTGTTTCTCAATGGAGAACTCAATGCATCAGATTTTGTTGGAAAATTATTCAAAGGAGAAGTACCTGCTCCACCTGTTGATTATACTAATATGAAAAAGATTAATACTAAAGTCTCATATTTTGTAAAATATGATTTAAAATAATAAGAAGAATTTAAAAGAAGTGTTATCGAGGACAGTAGAACTAATTAAAGAAGTGGAACATAAAAAATATAATAATAAAGTTTGCCAAGCGAACAAATTTCTAAGATAGCCTCCAGAAGAACAGTAAATTCAAAGGATGATGGCAATAAGGTGGCAATATTTCTTATCAATGTGAATGGATTCATAAATATATCCAGACTATATATCAAAGGAATTTTAATGACAGAAGGCAAAACTCTACTTGATAAAAATAATTAAGCTTGTTCATTTAAATCTGAGCTTATTAATAATGTGAATAAAGTAGCATTTTTCGGTAATGTGCACTTTATATTTTAAATTGATACTTCTAATTTAGGGATGGAGAGTTATATATTTCTATCTGTCTTGGATGAGAAAGACACAATTGTAGCTTGGTATGGAAAGCGATTAGTAACAGCAGTTGGAAAGATCACCAAAGGAATGTAGTTTGAATTTCTTTATGCACCACCACTTATGAGACCACCTTTAAACAAAGATAAAATACAAAGTTTACCTTAATCAATACAATTTGAAATTAAATGAATTATTTTTGAATAAATTTAAACTAAATTTATTTTACATATAAGAATCTATCGTATAGTGGTTTATTACATGAGGCCTTGACCCTCAGAACCTTGGTTCGAACCCAAGTAGATTCTTTTTTATAAATTATAATTTGATTTTTTTAATTAGGTTTAAACGATCAGATATTTTTAACAATGGAAACTAATCGCCTGTAACTCTCATAAAATGGATTTGAATCCATTGGATAAATTTTTATATAAAAATATTATAACCTTCTAATTTTTAAGTAATTTTAGTCGAATATTAAATACAATCAGAGAATCCACTATCGTAATAAGTATTTTAATTTAATTTCCTATTAATACCTTTACTTTTTCTATTTATTTATAGAAATTAACTTGCCTAGTTTTATAGTTTTAACTTGAATATTTTTCATTTTTGTTATTAATTAAATATTTATGGACCCCTCAAAAACACAGATGCTTAAGCTTTCACAAGCCACCAAGGAGAGGGTGGAGGCAGCTAAGCAATACATAGAGAAAAAATATCAGAAGTTACTTTATGAATAGAAAGAAAAGAGAGAAAAATGGGAACAATTAATTCAAAAATTGACCAATCTCAATTACACTCCAATCGAATAGCAAATAATTAAATAAGATTTGCTTCACAAAGAAGCTGAATTGTTAAGACTGCAACGTTAGAAGCAGAACATTAAAGATTTTGAGCCTATTGAAATTATTGGGAGAGGAGCCTTTGGAGAAGTGAGATTATGTAGAAACAAGTTAAGCAATGAAATTCTAGCAGTGAAGAAAATGAAAAAATCAGAGATGCTTTACAAGAATTAAGTATAAATATAGTTAATGAGGTGTGTCATGTGAGAGCGGAAAGAGATCTGTTGGCTGCATCCGATAATCCTTGGATTGTACAATTAAAATGTTCATTTTAAGATGAAAAGTATGACTCTTTTGTTATGTAGATATTTGTATTTAGTTATGGAATACTTACCTGGTGGTGATCTAATGACACTCCTCATGAAGAAAGACATTTTTACTGAAAAAGAATCTCAATTCTACATGGCTGAATCAATAATGTACATATCAAAAATAACTTTATAGGGCAGTGGATTCAGTGCATAAATTGAAATACATTCATAGAGATTTGAAACCAGATAATATTTTACTGCAAGCAGATGGACACATTAAATTGAGTGATTTTGGACTCTGTAAATATGTTGAATCACGTGGAACAAGGTTAGATGAAAGAATTAGCATTCATAAACCAGAAGATAAGGGTGGCAATTCAGGAGCATTTAAAAGAAATAGAATTAAGGCTTATAGTACTGTAGGTACACCAGATTACATCGCACCAGAGGTGTTTGGCAAATCAGGGTACAATGAAACAGCAGATTGGTGGTCACTTGGAGCAATCTTATTTGAAATGCTTGTAGGATATCCACCATTCTTTTCTGATGACCCTTCATCAACTTGTCAAAAAATTATTAATTGGAAAAAAACATTAGTCATACCACCAGAGGCTAAGCTCTCACCTGCAGCAACAGATTTAATTTTAAGATTAATGACTGATGCTACAAACAGATTGGGTGTAAATGGTGTTAATGAAATCAGAGCACATCCATTTTTTGCTGGAATAGACTGGAAAAATCTGAGATCCAAATAATCACCATATATCCCAGAAATTAAATCAGAACTAGATACAAGAAACTTTGATAAATTTGAAGAATAAGAACAATGGGTTCCTTAAGAGTAATTTAATTTCCCTATAATAGCTCTGGCAAATCAATCAGAAAGGATGTTAACTTTATTGGTTATACATTCAATAGAGAGGTGGAAGTTCAACGATCCTACCTGCTCCAAGCACTCCTAGATTTAGATTAATTGTAAACCTAGAAGACTGTAAACTTGGTATGCTAATATTAGGCTCCGACAGAGGCCCCATAAAGTAGGTCGCAAGAGAAAAAGGAAAATTTCTCATTAAAAAATTTATCTGGTCCAATATAATTGGATCCAGAATTGTAGAGCAAACTACTTAAAACCTAAAAACTGCTTTAAAATGCATAATCTAAGTATTCTAATAATATATGTAGACCTGTTTTGACATCCAAATAGTCGGCACCTGGGTAGAAAGTGTAACAATAATTAAGTTTAAGTCCAACTCACTAAAATTTTAATTAGTAAAGTTACTTAAAGCAATTGATTAGCCCTTAAAATAAAAAAACAGCCATTTCTCCACAGTCAAAACCTGTGAGTGAGCACTAAAATCCTTCCTTAGCTTAACTTTATAAACAATTTGAAGTTTAAAAATAAGCTAGCAGTACATAAAGAAATTAACCAAAATCATAAATTTAAATGCCTGTTACAACAAGCAGCAGCAATAATATTAAAAAATGAATAGTAATAATATTGTTAAGATATAATCAATTCTTGCCCCAAAATTAAGTGAACATTGGTAAATATGTTGATTTTATGGCTTCTCTCTAAAATTAGCATAATATTACATTATGTTAATAACAATAGTGAATCAAACCAATGATCAGACTAAATAATAATAATTCGAATTATTTCATTTTTAAAGCAGGAAATTTTTTATTAAAGTGATTGAAAACTGTCTCTAAAAATCTGGGGATCAATTATAAGGTCATTTCATATGATCTAAATAATTTGATTACTTACCTTCCTTCTGATTCAAATAGAATAGATGTCCCACTAAAAAAACCAATCATTAAACCATCCAATCCTAATATAAAATATTTAACCAACCTCCCAATCCTTATGGTCTTTTTAATCTCTTTAATGTGCATAAAATAATTCTAATTAATCCAACCATAGAACATAAAAACAGAAGGGAATGTACTGTATTTTTTGTTGTTCTGAACAAAGTCCTTATCGGTCTCAAGTTAGCAATTAATACATACCGATTTCTTAAATCTTTTGTTCTAAATAGTAACATTGGCAAAAAATGCATAGGAATGAAAAATATCGAAAATCTCTTTCCTGTCAATAGGAATCTAAGATTCAACAAGAAACTTACTTCACAAAAGCAAATTAAAGACATGATAATCCTGGATGTTGCACATCACATCCTAAAGTTTTGCCTGAAATCATTTGTGATTAGTAATCAACTGTAAGGTCACTCCTAAATAATTTATAGAAGCATTTACATTAGTGATTTTGAGTAAAAATTAATTATTGTTTTTATTACACATTAGTTAACTACAGTGTGTATAAATATGAGATTCAGTAAATATGAAACATAAGGAAACGAATATCAATACAATTTTATTATATTTTATTAATAATGTATTTTGGATATAATTCAGCCCCAAACTCTAATGTTTCACAAACTTAAAGCATTCTCCATGAATCACAAGTTTTATCTCTTCAAAGGGAAAGTGAAAATTATATAAGAAAAGTGGAATAAGAAAAAAAGCATTATTATAATATAGAAGAAACTTGGTCAACAACCAAAAAAGAATGGTAACAAAAAAAGGAGTAAATAAAAAAGGTATCCTTTAATTTTAAATAGATCTAACATGATAAAAGCTTACCTGCAGCCAAACAACAATTGAATAAAATTAAAAATCTCTAAAATGCTTTAGAATAATCAATCCTAAAATATAATGAATCATAAACATTCAACTTTGAGTTGAAAAAATAAATCAATATGCTACGAAAAGAGAGACACTAATATATTAACATTCACTAAGATTTATAAGATGAATTGTTGAGGATAGAAAATGAAACTGTTGAGAATGAAGCTTAAAGAAACTAAAATCAGTTAGAAGCTCAAAAGAAGAAGGAAACTATTGCAGAAATGAAAAAGAAGAATGATTTAGAGAAAGAAAAATATGTCGAGCAATTTGATAGGTTGAAGTAAGAAGTAATGGAAGAGAAAAAAAGGCATGATTAAAGTAATTTAGGCTAGAGAAAGGAAAAGGCTGCTAATATTGACACAGCTTCAACATTAAAATTAAGATTAAAGAAATTGATAGCAAATAACAAAGAGAAAGTGAGATTAATAGATACATATTGGAAAAATATGAAAGTAATTGAGGATGCATTCAATTAAATTAAAGAGGCATCAGGTATTTAAGATATAGAAGAAATTATGAATACATTCATCAAAAGTGAAGAATAAAATTACTCTCTATATAATTATGTTGATATCCTATCTTAGTAAATTGATCAATTATAGGATTAAAATTAAGAGCTCAAGAAGAAAATTGATTCATAACGAGTTGAGAATGATAGTAAAAAGAGATTATTAATGGCAACACCTTAAGCTGAAAGACATAGAAAGAAGAATGATTTAATAATTAAGAAAAAACAAGATGAAATTAATGCACTCAGAAAATAAATGGAAGAAATAGCTCCCACTCTCAAGGATGCCTTGATAGAATTATCATAAACATCACTAGTAATATCTTTAAATATATTAGGCATCTGATCCAACAGCCCATTTGGATTATAAGTTATCTTTCAATTTAAATGAAGGTTCCCTTGAAAAATATTTGTAGGATTTAGAAAGATTCATTGATTTAGCAGTAGCAAAGTAAAATAATTAATTTATTAATAGAGAAAAGATTGCTATGAATTAAAGTATTGCATAAAGCACATTACTTCTTGATGAAATTCCTCTTAAAGAATTCAAAGGATCAAATAAATAATTTAATGAAGATGACTTATTAAAGTAAGAATCTTAGCAATAATAATATAACAAATTATTATCATAAAAAGCATTAAGGGAAATGGCTGTGGAAAGTTTAAAGAAAAAAAAATGATTTATATATTAATGATCATTAATAAATGCACATATTTAATGAAATAATACTCATAACTCAAAACTTATTAGTGTCTTAGTTATTTACAGTCTAATCTTCATTTTGTTTAGCATAAAATTGTTAATAATTAAAGTTATTGTTTTGATTTTAATACTAGTATTAATTATTATTATATTTTTTGTAATACTTTTAAGGCTATCTTTGATAATTTTAATTATATTATTGATATTATTACTATGATGGATCATAGGCATATTATTAATAATATTAGTAATTATTATATTATCTATTATCATGCCTAAATTTTACAAATATAAATACCTATAACCATTATATGCTTGTTACTAATTACCTTAATACTATTAATTTGGATATTACTATTGCTATTGATAATAGGCTATAATTAATTTATAAATTACCTCTCATATACATCATTTGATCTGCCTATTTTGTTTACCATCTTTATTAATTTTATCTCTTATGATAGTTCTTATATTCAAATGGTTAGTTTTCAAACAGTTATTATTCATGTGATTGTTAAGTCAAAAAATTTTAGTCCAAATCTCTTTATTATCTTATTTAATCCTAATTATTTAATTGATTTATTTACCTCTCTTCTATCCATATTTTGAAATTATGTGAGTAATATGTTGTTTGCCTCATCTTCTATAGTGTCTTTGAAGCACTACAATACAAACATTCCAAATGCATTGGTGATCTCAGTGCAGTCAGTTTGTTCTGTCAACACTATAGATCCTAGATGAGCTGGTTATTTTTCATCTAGTACTTTTTGTTTTAATTCGTTTAAAAATAACTATGATTAAGGACTTCATACACATTAGATAGGAAATGAGCCAAACCATTTTAGTGGTTCATCCCAATAAAGAAATGTAGCTGTTGGATCGAAGGGGCCCAACAATTTAGCACAAGCTTAAAATGCTTTTGTTCCGACAACAGAGTAAACTAAATATACTTCTTCTGACTCCTTAAATATTTGATCGATTCTAGCATTGGATTTGGGTGTGCTAATGTGAGTAATTAAAATACCTTGTCCATACTCCATACTTCATTCCCTTATGTATATTGTCTAGTGTAGCACTTCTAAGAATCAAAAAAACTGCTTTTTTTGAAATTGTATTCAAATTTAATGCTTTATTAAACTCAGACATTGCTGGATAGAGAGCCTGTAATTAAGCTGTTGTAAGCACTTACTATGTTACTGGTTCATCAATTGGGTATCCCTTAAAAATTAGATTTAAAATTACTCTCTGTTTGTGGTGTTATTTCATTTCTTTATTATTAATAAAATTGATGTGCTTTGTAATATCAAAATTGTGTTTCTCTTTGATATTAATTTATTTATGTAAGAAAATCCAGAATTAGAAATTGATTTTCCTGCTCCTCCTATTATCGATTCTCCAAAATCTCAAGAAATTTAAAAGGTATCTTGGTTGAAATATTCAGCTTGTATAAAAACTTCAAACTATTAAATAAATTGTATTCTCCAATGAGAGTACTAAGAATTCAGCAGAGACCATCTAAAAAATTTAATCATTGTTCAATAATCCAAGAAGTAAAATAGAATCACAATCTGATTAAACTTAACCAGAAGTTACTAGATAACCAGAGTTGGTTAGAAGTGCTAATGTTTCTCGTCGCTTTATTTATCAGAAACCATAAGTGAATAACCTGACTTATGCTTAAGAACTAGAGAAGTAGAATGGAATGCTTAAATAGCGTATTTTAATGGTGTCTTAAGCAAGAGAAAATGATACTAATCAGATATAGCTGGAATATAATAAAATGAAAGTTAAAGTGGAAAACTTAGAAAAGGAAAACAAGAAACTAAGAGCAGATTTTTAGAAATGTTACTCTTAATTAAAAGAAATGAAGGAAGAGAAGGAAGAAGAAGAGAAAATGAAATGGCATAGGGAAGCAGTTTCAGATAAAAACCCATATTTAATGGAATAATTTAGAAAGAAAATGGATGAAAAAGAAAAGGAGATTAAGAGACTTTCTAAGAGTCTGAAAAAAGTATGTGTGTATTTAAATTAGTTCACTATATTAGAGAAAAAACTTTGGGTGAAAGAGAAAGCATTCGAAGTTGAAAGAAGTGAATATTTAGACAGAATTCTTTATCTTAGTGGAAGACTAGGTCTTACTAAAGTTGAATGATTTATGACTTCTTTAATTTTTTAAAAAGTTTTATGTTTCAAAGAAATACTTTCTAACTTGATCTTGTTTTTGTACAGTGTATACTTTAAAATTTAGGAAGATGATTGCTCCAAAAATGGTCTTGATTTTATACCATCGGTATTTCCTTATTTTTAAGAATTAATTACGCAATGATGATTATATCTACCAGGCCCTGGTGTATTTTCTTTTTTTGATTTGTTTGCCTAAGTTTTGTTTTTGATTTTCTTTTTTTCCAGCTTTTTTTCTTATTTGGGTTATTGGTATTTTGGCTCTTAATTTCTTAATTCTATGACTAATTTTAGATAATCCGATAACTCATTCATTTAATTTAATATATATTTTTTAAGGTTTATATTCAATTCAATCCAATAATCCCCGAAATATTCCTATACACTAATCAGAATTGAATTTAAACCTATTATATGTTTTTCGCCTGTAAATTCTCTTTGTAGCATTTAGTGTTTATTTATCAGCCTTTTTAACATATTTCCTTTTCTCTCTTATTTGAACAAGATGTTCTCCTTAGGGTGCTGGCTAAACTGAAATATACTTTCTTTCAGGAAACAATGGTAAAATTGGAGTGATCTTCTTCTAAGGAACAGTATTTTTGTTTTTCTAATAATATATTTATATTATATACTCACTTCTTTTGATTAAGAATCTTCACCTTCCCCATCAGAGTTGTTTTCTAGCATTCTCAGTAACTCCAAAGATTATTACTATTCCTGTCTGGCACTTGGCTAATATTCATCGCATGTCCCATCAATTTAGATTTCAGATTTTACATTTTTGTAATAAACAGGTCTTTCAACTGTTTCATATTATACTTCTCCTGGACCTTTTTATAGTTCTGTTGCTATAATATTTGATATTGATTGAAGTGAAGTTAACACATTATTTAATCTTGTAGTTTATTCTTTAACTTAATTTCTTAAATGCTAAATTTATTTATCATAATTTTTATATTCCTAATTGTCAGCAACAATTGAAAATTGCCATTAATTCTATTCATCTTTATAAAAAACCATTTACTATCCAACTCTCTTCAGTGCCATTAATTATGTAATTGTTGGTTATTCTTCCCTCAGAATAGATTCAACTAACTTAAATTAATGAATTTCTATTGTATCCTTCTTAAGTTAATAGAGTTTTTTCATTTATTCTTAAAGTTATTGTTCAACTTTTAAAATTGAATGGGCTGTTTCATTTATATTGGGCAATGGATCAGGATTATCATGTTAAGCTATCATGTTAGCTACACCTCTCTTGAATTATAGTAATTCAATTGTTAAATGATTTTGATGGTCTTAAGCAATACATATTGGGCAAACTACAGAGTGTTTGCAAAGACTCTTTAAACAAATATGAGTCTTAATCTATCCTGTATGATGTTAGCATTTCATTGAAAAGATATTTAAATAAATTATCCTCCATTTATTTTTACTATAATGTAAATTGGATAAATAGTATTAACAGTTCTGTACTTTTTGTAGGGATTAATCATTGGGTTACCTGGAGGAGGAATTTAATTGTTATTTGCAGATAATAAAGATGTTGGTTTATTCACATTATGTTTGATGCCATGGGCTTTTAAATTCATTTGGTCACCTATTCTTGATTACTATTTTATTGAAAGATTTGGTAAGAGGAAAACCTACGTTGTACCTCTATTATTGATTATTGGAATTATCTTACTTTGCGCCTCACAAATTGAACACACATTGTTAAATATGTTTTATTACTATTTTGCACTAATGCTATTATTATCAACAATGGATACAGCAGTTGATGGATGGTCTGTAACTTTACTAGAAAATGTAGCTTAACAAAGTGTATGTCAAACATTTGGCTAATAAATGGGATGGTTTATTTCTCAATCAATTTTTACGTTGTTTAACTAAAGAGGAGTGATCTCTATTACCTAATATGAAATCATATTGGGAATAGTATGTATGGTGGTTTCATTTATTTTGTTATTTATCCATGAAAGAAACCCAGAAGAAGTCATACATTATACGAGCTTATTTCATTAAATTAAGTAAGTGAAAGGATTATATTACAACAAAAATTTAAGATTTTTATGCATTTTCCTTTTTTTTTAGAGAATAGGAGTGGCATTTATGGATGTTGCTGCCCCTATTGTTATTGTAAGGGCTGGGATGGAAAAATAATATATTAGTTAAGCTTAGATTTTTGTTTTCTTTTGTACATTCTGGATTCCCCTTGCAATTGGTTACTTTGTTTCAGGAAAGAAGAAAGAAAACACTTTGGCAATCTCTGCTCTCACTTATCAAACAATTAATATGGCTTTTTTTGCCTTAGATTATTATGAATACAACAAAAATAAGCCAGGAGAGAATATTTTCAATAGTTTTTAGTATTTATTTTGTTTCTAACTCTTAATTCATGAGTACTATATTATAATATTGTAGTATTTTTCGTAAAATTTATTCAGTATGTACATTTGCATTCATAGCTGAAATTGCAGAACCTTAACTTGCAGGAATGTAAATCACAATTTTAGCCTGCATTCATAATGTTAGTAGAACAATCTTAGATCCATTGATTCTTTAATCCACTGCATATTTTAATATTTACTTAATCATAGGTGTTTGTGTAGTTTATTAAGCAATTGTATTAAGACGCTTTGGAGATGAATATAAAATTAAGTAATTTATTTCAAGAGAAAATTGGGCTCTACATACTGAAGAAACATTAGAAAATTATCATGAATTAAAAGAGATCTCTTGAATATAAATGATAAATTATATTTTTAATGTTTCGTAAAATTTGTTATCGATTTAGTTAGGAAATCGAAGAAGTGATGGCTAAAAAATTATAGGAAGTTTTAAAAGCAACAAAAGTAGAAGTAATTGATACGTCTGGTGGATGTAATTTTATATATTATTCTAGGTGGATCGATGTACAGAATGGAAGTAGAATCATAAATGTTTGCTGGTAAATCAAAAGTCAAGTAACATTAAATGGTTGTTGAAGCACTTAAATAGGAGCTAGCATCTGCACATGGTTATTCAATAAAAACTTCAATTCCTGGACAATGATTATTTTTTAGCAATATTAATTATTACATTTAAATATGCTCTAACCTAATGAACAAGAAATATCACTCATTATAAAAAGTGAAGCAGATATTGGAAATCTATATATAGGAGATGATAAATCCTTAGAAGAAGAAAATTTAGAACTCTATTCCATTGGAGCTGTACTAAGTGTACAAAATTATTCCAATGTTGAATTAAAAAATAGAGTAAGTTCCCTTATCACTTTAGACCCTTAAATAAATAATGATAGAAGATACTCCAAATTTCAAGATATCTTAATATTTCAAGGATTGCCATGAGTTTATCGAAAAAAATATCAGAATAACTAATGTGTTAATTCACTGTAAAACAGGTAGATCAAATAGTGCAGCATTTGCCATTTCATATTTGATTTGCACTAGACATTGGATTTATGATTCAGCATTTGAATACGTTTAAAAAAAACGACAATAAATAGAAATAAATCCTGGATTTTAAGTTCAGTTAGAATATTATGCTGATTAATTTTATATCATGAATAAAAGTGAAATTAGCTTGATTTTATAAAACAATCAGTCAAAAGAAAAAGGAAATTTGTATTTAGGATCTATTCATTCTTTAGATTTTATATAAAAATTTAAAATAGGTGCAGTAATATCATTAATGACAGAATTTACACCTAAAATAGGAAAAGCGGTATCATTATAAATTTATTTTAGAAACATCTTAATCTTGTATATGGAGACATGCCAAGAGTTTAAATATGCCAAGCATTTAAATAAACAAATCAATTTATTTCTGAGAATTTACAAGAAACCAATGTATTAGTTCATTGTATGGGAGGAATTTCAAGAAGTGCTACAATTGTTATAGCTTTTTTGATGTTTTCTTAGAAAATACCCTACGATGATGCATTTAAATATGTTTTAAATAAAAGACCATTTATAAATCCAAATGAAGGTTTTGTGACTTAGTTAAGAAAATACCAAGAATGGTGATTTATATTAAAAATACAAAACTCATTTTACTTCTTACATTTCAGTTTCATTTGGTTGTATAAGTTATTCAGTTGACATTTGTAAATGTCTATGACTTCTTTAATGATTCCAAATATGACTATCCATGTTAAAGTATTCTTTATTGCATTCATAAAACACTAAAAATACAGCAATTGGTAATGTATTGAGAGAAATAATTTTCAAAGCCACATAAATGAAAACCTATTACAAAAGATATCATACTGATCCCAATGATTTAGGCTAATAAAAGAATGAACATTCCAATGTAGTTTATGATAAGAAATAAGCCATAAAATCCCAAATAAACTGTACACTAAATTGTATCAATCCACTAACTATTATTTATAAAGTATATAATTACTCTTTAATATTCTTATTTAAGTAACTCTTATTTCAATTTTCAATAATTATGGAGCATATGTATCATTTTTATTTTCCAACTAAATTTATTGTAAGTAATACTAAGTATTCTCTATATCGATGTAAATCATGGACACACTCAAATCCAACAGAAAATGCAACAATTGAAAGAATCAAACCAAACAGTGACATATACAGGTTAGAGATCTCTGAACAATTATAACTTTTTGTTTGTCCACAATATTTTACACACTCTCTTTATAATGAATATTGGCTTCATATATCCATAACGACACTACAGCACACAATCCCAATCGTCCAATCCAAGGCAGAGAAACTTTTCCTTTATCAATTACAACGCTGATCAAAATTACACAAATCAAAACTTAAATCCCTAAACCAAAGCATCTTAAAGTAATTAACACTATACTTGATTCTATGATTAGATAAATTGTTACCTGCATATAAAAAATAGATAACTTAAAGAATCATCTATAGAGTACCTAAAACACACAAAATTATATCAATAGGGACTAAGACACCTTTATTGCCATTGTAAATGATTTTGGCTCTCTATACAAAGTAATACAAAATTCCACAGCTTAAACTCAAATTAATGAAATTTTCAAAGCATATGAAATTGGTTGTACATTTGTATAAAGCACCCATTAATTAATTATTTTAATGTAGAGGGTATTTTAAAAGTTGCAAAAGGAACCATATCATTATTAATATGTCAAAATGATTGGGTTTAAGATTAATAATTAAGCTTAATTCGTCTATATAGTCCAATTAAAATGCGCCATCTGACACTCATATTAAGATTTGTAATATTTGAGTCTTGATCAAAAGAATTATTAAAGGTAAATGGATTAAAATCAATTATTTGTTATGAACTCAACAGAGAATATGCACTTAAATGATGATACATTCCCTTCATCTGATGATGATGAATAGACATCATAAATTATAGAGAATGATCCAACCGGTCGCTTTGGGAAAGTATTTATATTAATAACTTTAGTATAATGAAGAGATTGGAAAAGGAGCATATAAAAGTGTTTATAGGGGATATGATAAAGAAAGTGGTTGTGAAGTAGCTTGGAATGTGTTTTAACTTATGAATGTTCCAGAAAGTAAATATATATTGTGAATTAGATGAAAGAAGAAGAGCAAAATAAGAGATTGCCATTTTGAAAAGTGTAAAACACAAGAATATTATCTCATTCATACATTCATGGTAAAGCAAATCCAAAAAAGAGATTGTATTTATTACAGAAATAGTAAACGGGGGTTCGTTGAAAAAGTATAACAAACTAAATTATTTTAAAGTTATATGAAGAGAATAACCAGACCTAAACTAAAAGTTATACGTTATTGGTGTAAGTAGATATTGGAAGGACTTGATTATTTGCATTCTCAAAAAATCATCCACAGAGATTTAAAATGCGAAAATCTTTTAATCGATACTAATAACAATGAATTGAAGATAGGAGATTTAGGACTATCTATATAGTAAGTATCATTCATTAATAAAGAGACTTTCATCTGATTTTACTAGTTCTGTATTAGGAACACCTGAATTTATGGCACCTGAAATTTACGAGGGAAATTATGATACTAAAATTGATATCTATGCATTTGGAATGTGTGTTCTTGAAATGGTTACAGGAATGAAACCATTTTGTGAATGTAAAGGTGGAACTGGATAAGTGATTAAAAAAGTTATGGAAGCATAAAAACCTTAAAGTATTGATGCAATTCAAAATGAAAGAATTAAGAATATTATATTAGAGTATCAAATTTGAATATTTTAGATGTCTTTAACCAGCAGATAAAAGACCAACTGCAGTTTAGTTATTAAACAAATATTTTTTATCATAAAACAATGATGAAGATAATCAACCAGTGTCAGTTAATGAGTCATTACTCTTATAATTAACTGGAGATAGTAAAAGTAATTATTATATATAATTTTAGATCCTTCCTTCCTAAAATGGAATCAATCAAAACATACTGCTAGTAGTAATAAAGGACATAATCATAATACTAATAATATTAATAATCCATCCATAACTAATTAAACTAATAAGAATATTATAAGTTAAACTATGAATGAACTTAATCCAATATTTATGAAACAAAGTGAAGTAAGGAATTCCTAATAATAAAATAAGTTAAGTACTGAAACAGATGAAGAATTATCAATTGAATAGCAATTTAATAAATAATATAAAGAATATTATGTAATTAATTATTTTATATTTAGCTTACTTAAAATGATGAATCATTATTAGATTTAGAAAGAAGATAAGAAAAAGAAATGCAAATATTAATGTTGTTGCATAAATAATAAAAATAAGATTTTTCAAATAAATGTTAACCAACTGTATTATAAGGATCAGGATTTCTCTCATCAAAATCTTCATTATCAATGTATTTCGACGATAAAGAAGGATCTCAACAATCTTAACATTAATTACATCAACAATATTAATTCCATTAACTTTATTAATTACAATAATTGTAATAATTACAAACATTACAATAACAACAAACTTAACCAGTACATCCAATTGTTGAGGCATCAGGTTCGAGTTCAGACCCAGATAGATAATTGTCTACAAAATAATCTATAGGTGATCAATAAGTAATTATAAAATTAAATTTTAGCAACAAAAATGTTAATTTTTGACAAATGTTGTATTGTCATTAGATCCATCATAGTCTGAAAAATCTATTTAAGCTTGAATATTAACATACTCAGATGTTAATATTGACTAATTTATTTATAAAAAGCATTTATTATTAATAAATGTCAATTCCTCTTTCAAGAACTGTTTTGAACTCATCATATTCTTTATTTTTATATATCAATTCATTTTTTATAAATCATTATTTAAATGTTATTATTATTGAAAACCAAACTATTATTATGGATAACAAGCCAAATGATAATTGTATGTTGGTAATGCATAATTCGATAACTGACTGAAACTACTACTTAAATTTGCTGGAAGATTCAACACAGATCTTTGACTTTATTATTATTAAAAGCTAATTTATAAATTTAACATTACTTCTATTGATAATACATCTAATAAAATGAATTCAAACTATTTGGAATTGACATATTTTCTTATAATGGTGGATTATTTTATGGATTATTATCAATAGGATTGCTTACCATCATATTATTAACCAAATTATTCACACTGCACTATGTAGGAATATGATTCAAAACACCAGTTGTACTTAAATGACTGGAAAGATTCTTTTGTAAATATTGACTAATCTAATCAGATGTTGCAAAATAAAGAGTATTTTTCTCTTTATTCACTAAACATAATGATAGTGAAGATTATTCTTCATATTACACTTATCCAAAATCTTATATTGTAAAATTAATCATTTACTATCCATTTTACACAGGATTATTTTAAATTAAATTATTATTGTTATTATTGTTAATATTAAAAATATTAGAAAGGCTTTAATTATTAGCATTCTATGTAGTTCCAGTGAAATTGTAATTTTAATCATCACTCTATAACCTAATCTTCAACTATCGTTTATCTAGTTATATTTTTTTTTAACTTTATTCTTATTAATCTTCTTGTTTAATTTCGAAATTAGTTCCATCCTACTTCATTCTCCACTCTATTTTTTTAATTATAGCTTGTATATTCTTAACCTCTTGTTAACTCAGTTCCTCTGCAGATGGCTCGGAACCCATTGAATCATCATTTTCTTAATCACTGTCTTAATGTGATTATGGAAAATTTTTCCCACTTCTTTCTTTCCTCATTAAACAGTTAAATCGATTTTTCACATTATTTTCACTTCTCTACAGTTTCAGCTTTTTCGAAATTAATGCCCATTTTTTCCCATTTTAAATGGCTAATTTCATAAGCTCTAAATCTTCTGGCAATTGCCATGGATTTCTAAATAAACAGTAATACATACCTATTAATTGATGGATTGAGATGATTGTTCCACCTTTCTCTACATTATTTCCCATTTCTGTGAACATTGAGATCAGAAAGTTTATTTAGTGCTGTGGCGATTTGACTCCATTTATTGCCCTTATTTTGGGCTTGAAAATCATTAATTATTTGGACAAGAGCTTCGTCTTCGTTTGGGCTCCATGGTGCCTGCTGTAATGGCAATTTCAGCATTTGAAGCCATTTTTATTTACACTAAAACCCATCTCTTCTCAACATCATTTAAGATATTTTGTTCCAATCTGCTTCACTCTAACATAAAATCACTTATTACTATGAGCTTGAAATCTCTCTTGAAGAAGGCCATATATTTTCCTATCAACCAAATGAGTACTTTTCTATCATCATCGGTCCAGTTTTTCTTCAATTTAGTATTACCCTACTGCATACTAGCTTGGTTGTTCTTTTGTATAGTCATTATTTCATTATTCTCAGGGAATTATTCAATCCCTAAGTTATAGAGTTCTTTCATATAGTTGAATCTGACATTCGTGATGTCTTTAACTTTATCATAAAAATCTTTAAACTATTCAAAGAAATCATCCATTTTTAATTATTAATTATGGAATTATAAAATAATTCAATTTACACTCCTCATTCTTGGCTATAAGATGTGCCAGTCAAACTAACCATTTCCAAACTATGGGATGGCTCCAATGTTCTTGATTAACTTGTACAACATAACAATATATAAAGGTTGAAGACCCTAATAAAGATGAGTTTCTAATCATATAAGCACAATTAATAATAAATGGTCAACCATAATACCCAATCAAATAATTCAAGCCATTCATTAAAAATTCCCTCAAAGAAGAGACAATTTTATTTAACTCCTCTATCAAGGAATTGTCGTACAATTCTCTAATCGCATTAACAATTTTCAGTACTCAGATGGAATATGATGAATAAAAACCACTAGGATCTACAACATTCCCATTGTTTGATGAAAACTTAAAATTAAGAGAAGGAAAAATAAATTTACTAATATGGCCATATGTTTCACCTGATGTGAGTTTTAGTTCAAAGACTCCAGGATTAGTGAATGATAGTAATATATAAGACCTCAACTTCTGTACAAGAAAAATTGATGAAGCAATAAGGGGAGGTTAAAATGAAACCAATCAGAACCTATCTGTTTAGAATTTGCAGATTAGATTATTTTATTGTTCAAAAATCATACCTGCAGCATTTTTGGAAGTTCAATTAGAATAATTTCTATAACCTGTATTATTTGAAGACTATGAATATCCACAAAATGATACTGAATAACAAATTATTGGTGGTGGTTATTTTAAACAAGTTGAAGATGTCATTGGTTAATAAGCAAAAGCACCTACTTCAAGAATATTCATTGATTAATCTAATTTAAGTGATACATTTGTAGTAAATGACTTTGATTACGAAATGTCTAGACCTGATCCTATTCATGAGATGATGAATTTAATTTTACGATATAGTGATCATCCTGAAACACTAAAACCTTAGAAAAATGAGATTGATAAAATGATGAAACTGATGGATAGACCTCTTATAGGAGAATTAAAGAGTGATGATAAGCAATTATTTGTGAAATATAGATATTGGGTAATGCAATATGGTAGTGCATTACCTTTGTATTTACATTCAGTTGCATGGTAAAATTAAAAAGAAGAGTAAGATGCGCTCACTTTGATGAAGAAATGGTCTCCTATTGAAAGGGAGGATTGTTTATTTTTATTATCATCCTTTTTTTGTGCAAGTGAATTCATAAAGAAAAATAAGAGACCAAAATCAAGTATGATTGAAGTGAGGAAGCATGCAGTTCGATAGTTGAGTTTATTAAGTGATGAGAAGATAGAAAATGTTCTTCTCTAATTAGTTTAAGCATTAAAATATGAAACATATGACGGAGAATCAGATTTAGTTAAACTCTTATTCTAGAGAGCATTGCGTTCCAAATCCTTGGCTACTTACTTGTATTGGTATTTGCATGTTGAAAAGGATGGATACACAGATTAAAAAAATATTATGTTGGCCTTTTACAATAAAACATTTTAAGGTAATTTAGATTTCATATTCCTAAGATTTTGAAGCTATGCTTTCGGAAAAGAATGAAAATCTTTATAAAGCAATTAAGAATTAGGCTAAATTTAGAGCCAAATTATAGGGGTTGGCCAGTGAAATTAGGACACTTAGAAATGATAGGACTTTTAGAATAAATCATCTCAAAGAAAAACTTAAACAAGATCCTTATTAGAATGCAGAGGAACTACCATAACATCCTTGTTGCTTGTACCCAGAGTATGAATTAATCAGAGCGATACCTGAAAGTACAACAATTTTCTCTTCTGCGATGGCTCCTATTAGATTAGGGTTTTAGGCAAAAAAAGGGGATTAAGAATAATAAATTAAATTAATTTTCAAAAACGGAGATGATTTAAGACAAGATTAACTAGTTATGTAAATATTCAACCTGATGGATGAATTACTAAAAGGAGTTGGATAGGACATGAAATTATTACCTTATCGAATTTTGGCCTGTTCAAAGAATGATGGATTTTTAGAGTTTGTTCCTGATAATGTTACATTATAAGAGATTATTATTAAGAAAAATTAAGGAATGTAGCCTTTCCTAAGATAAATTTCAGAAGATGTAACCAATCCATATTATTGGAAAACATTACCTGTAAACAGTAATGTAAGATATTAAATCATTTTAGGATTAAAAGGATAGAGATAATTTAAAAATAATATCTGACTACATTGAAAATAATGTAAAAAAAGCAACAAATATGTATGGAATAAATCCTACATTTATGACAAATTACATTTACTCTAGTGCAGGATATTGTGTACTGACATACTTTTTAGGAATAGGAGATAGACATTTAGAAAATTTGCTCATCAACAATGAAGGAAAAATGTTTCATATTGACTTTGGATTTATATTAGGCAAGGATCCAAAACCATATCCACCACCATTTAAATTATGTCCAGAAATGGTAGAAGCTATGGGAGGGTAAAAATCAGAATTATATACATTATTCAAATCGAAATGTGTGGAGGTTTATGTGTATTTGCGAAAATATGCAAAGTTGATCATAAATCTCTTTCTTTTAATGTCAGATGCTGGAATCAAAGATTACAGTTAAGAAGCAATAGAATAAATGTATGAAAAATTTAGATTGGATGACAGTGATGAGAATGCAGAAATACATTTTCTTGGACTGTTGGAAGAGTCAATAAATTCATTATTTGCAAAAATGACTGACAAATTGCATTTCTGGGCTAGTTATATGAGAAAATGATAATTATTTTAATAAATATATGAAATAAGGATATTGGAATTTAGGGTGGAGTGATTAAGTTGCAAATCTAAAAGCCAGTCTTAATTGTATTGCATTGATAGATACTTAAGGAAATGGATAATACAATTTAGTGGTTGCTGATTAAACATAAAGATTAGTATCATATAAAAATACAAATATTGCTTGGGAAACTAGATTAGCAGAAAAACCAATTTGCATTACATCATTATACAATGATAATACAGGGTAACCTTGTATTTGTATTGGATGTGGAAATAATATATATTCCTACAAAGCATTCAAATCATTTTTTAGATATCCATTACCAATTATTTCCTTCAAACAGGAAGAAATAGAATGTTGGAAGGCATACAATAATGATAAAAATTTCAAATCATTTATTTAAACATTGCAAAAATTATAGAGAGATGGAATTAGTTTATCGTATAAATCCTTAGAAATACTATGTTATTGTGATGAAGCTAAATAAGTAGATTTAATAGATAAATACTCTGATAATCTTAATATTGAAGATTCAATCACATGTATGGATGTTTTAAAGAAGAATCCTGATGATGAAAAATCATTAGGTCAATTGATAGTTGGGACTGAATTAAAATATATTTATATTTATAATAGTGAAGTAACAGCTGTTTAAAAGAAGGTAATAATTTAATTTATTTTATAGTTTGAATTACCTGGAACACCAATAGCAATTTCTATATTTTCAGATGATTAAAAGGATGGTAGAATAGCAGTTTTAGTGAGAGAAAACTGTATATATTTTATAGGAAATGAAATTGAAGATTATACTATAGATTTATAATCTAAACCAATTTCTATGATAAGATAAATTCGTTGTCTTTATATTGCTACTATGGATAGGGTAGTTTAAAATTATAATCATAAATAAAAATAATATCAAATTCAATTAAGTCAAAATATAATTGCATTAGAAGCAGTGACAACTGGTAAAGGAATGGAAACAAAAGGTTTACTTATTGGACTTGATAATAAAACAATTTAATTTTATAAAGACACATAATTGATGTCAGTTATCAATGTGGAGGTATTAAATAGTTAATTTAGAATAATGTATCAGTTATGAAATTTGGTTATTTTGGTTAAAGTTAAGATGGATTTTTAATAACTATTCATAGTAATGGAGCTCTAGAAACTAGATCATTATCAAGAGAGTTTGAGAAAAAGAAATAGGCTATCATAGAACCTGAAGTTATTAAACCTATTGAATTTCCTCCAACAACAAATTTATTTCTTGAATAATTTTAGAGAGAAAAGGATTAAGGACAGGATATGCTTAGAACATATTAATTTGATTTATTAAGAATGAGACATAAAACAGCTTAAACTTACTTAAATATTCTTTCTAATGAATAGTTGGCACCATAATTAAGTTAAAATAATCCTCTTAGAATTACAGCAAATGTTGAAGGATTAGGACCTAAATTTAAATTGATTTGCATTGTTGAAAACATCAGTTAAGCAACTATTAAAGATGTTTCAATAAATTATGTATATAATTCAGAAATTTTCTCACCATTTTAACTGACCAATCGTTTACCATATCTTATACCATAACATTAAAGAGAGTTTGAAAGTTATTTCATCAATAATCATTAAAATGGAATCAGTGACATAATAAAAATAATTTTGTATCAAGGATCAAAACATTTGGTATAAGCATCAATAAAAATGCCTATGAGTGAATTAGAGTGAATGTCAGAACTATTATTTTTTTACTTTAAGTTTTATTTCTTTCTCGCATATTTACTCTAATTATTTTCATTTATTGATCATAAGTTTATTGTGATAAAAATAATGTTCTAATTTATCTACAACCTTATTCTACAATAATTCGATAATATAGGTAATATTTTAATATTATATTTTCTTTTTGTATCTTAAAATTTCATTCATTAGAGGTCTTCTTCTGAATATTTTATATGATTTCTCATTCTTATACCAAAAATAGAAGGAAAATTTTTTTAATAATATCAAAGTAATATAATAATAATATATATAGTGCGGAAAATCACTGATTATGTTCTTTTCTCAATATTTATGAGCTGGAAGATTGTGCTTCATTAATTGTTAATTCTGTTTATCAATTATATTTTTTAGTTTACTTATTTCCTACTTTAGTTGTTGCTCCGTTAATTATTATTTTTTCGATGTCACTTCATAATTCTCTATGATTGACTTGGTTCTCTATACTACTTTTTATAATTATTCTTGTAACTTATTATTCAGCCCAGTCTCATTGAAAGGATTGACAGATTTAGGCGGCTTAATAATTTTAAAGCTATTGTTAGAATTCAACTTTTCTTATTTTACCCCTTATGTTGGACTAATGCTGCTTGCTAAACTAATTGATGTTGATTAACTTTGGATTTGGGGAAATTTTTAATTTTTTGTATCAAATTAAGCATTTTCTGTCTTACATCTGCTATTAAATATTCCTTCGCTCTTCTAATTACTATTCGATTTGCTTTAAAAATATTCATGGAAACTATTTAAATTGCTTGTGTTCAGTACGGTCGGCTAACTATTTTATAACCTATGCTTTGATAATTTGACTTTTGGAGTTCTTACTTGCACTGTTAACATACTTTAATTATTAACTATTCGAAAAATATAATTAAAATCAACAAAACAATCTTAAGAATTTATATTGATTTCATTTCTTCGAGGGCTTTATTTCATGATCAAATTACTTTAAATTTGTAAAAGTTTTCTATTATTTTAATAGTGTTTACATGTTTATAAGAATGGATAAAATTCATGTAATGAGAAATTAATGATTAATTAAAATAATCTGAAAGTAATAAGTACAAGAAATTTATATCGTATTAATAATTAACATTGTATAATTAACATTAAAAATATTGTACACAATATAAATATTTTTTTCTTTATTTACTTTAATAAGACAAACACTCTATATTTATAATATAAGAAAGTGTAGTGAAATTGAAATTATCATCTTTATGAAATATATTTTTGGCATATTAATATATTAATACTGTTTTATTAGCAATATATGAGTCTAAAAAAAACAACAATTCTGGAAAAAGAGATGGAAATTGAAGTTAGTTGTGAAATGGAGGATCTAACAAGTACGTTTTTGGTGAATTGAATATAGTTTACTCCTATGAAGTGGTGAAAACTGAATTTTTATAATTTTTGGAAAAGACTTCACACATTTGTGAAAATTAAGAAATATTGACCAGGATCGGCTAAAACCTTCGAATGAAATTTACTGACTGGCCTACCAAAGAGCAAGCCAAGGAACTTTTTACAAAAAATATGTACTAAAAATGTTAAAATTAAAGTCTAAATGACAAAAGACGCTCCATTAAATGGAGTGACACAGATAAAAAACTCTTTTATTGGATTGTTATGCGTTACCATCTTTATAAAGGTATATAAAACTGTAGGTAGCTGGTATTGAATTCTTTTTAAATTAGACACCATATGAGTGGAGAGAAATATCAAAATTGGTTATTGGACGTAATGCCCATTAATGTAGATTGAAATGGGAATAAAAATATAAAATACCTTTATCTGAAGCCCCTTGGACAGAGGAGGAGGACTATCTGCTATAGTTGGTTCATGAGTAAGTTTATTAATATGGTAGAGAATTTAAAAAGTAGGGAAAAGAAAATAAATGGTCTTAATTGGCAAGAGAAATCTATAAGAGATCAAACAATAAGATATTTCGTTAACCAAAGCAATGTAGGGAACGATGGATTAATAGACTAAATCCTCATATCTCGAAGTAATATATTATAATAACTAGTGATCCATGGACTAAATAATAAGAAATCGATCTGCTAAAAACTATACTCATGAAAGGCAAGAAGTGGTCAGAACTTTCAATACTCTATGGGAGGGTTAGAACTGAGAATTCATTGAAAAATAAATACAACTCCTTGCTTAAGAAAGAAAAAATGAAATATGAACTTGAAACGATAAACCCAGTACTTTTTGAAAAAGTTTAATAATTACGTAAAGACTATGCAAATAAATATGGGAATATCACTTCTATTGAGGAAATAGATAACTATGAATGGCAATTTATTGTGTTAGCTATTCAGAGTCTCTATATTGACCTTTGCACATAAGAAGGAAGATTAGAAGAGGCTTAAAAGATTAAAAATGATGACTTTTTTGATTTATTTCATTAGGAACAAACAAGCGCTACTCAGTAAAGTGTGCTTTATAAAAAAACCCTTAAAATATAGAAAATTGACTCAAAGTTATAAATCAATAACGATAAGTGCGGTATAGTCATTTTTAATTAAAAAAATAAAAAAGTTTATATTACTCCTTATAATGTTTTTGATTTTAAATCATTGATTTTGCATCCTATAGCAAAAAGAGTCAAATAAGAAGAACATGATAGTTTTGCACAATCAACAGATCGAATTAGTTTTAATAATAGTACAAGTGGAACTTAATCTATTTAACAATTACTTTTCCTAGCTAGTTAGGCTCCTTACTATATACCTTTAGGATAGAGTATGTTTAATAGTTATTGGTAACCACCTCTATTGGCTTCATAAGGTGAATATAATAATCAAATGTATTATAAAAAAGGTTAACAAAAAATGTAAGAGACCTTATGTAAACATATTACTTAAACAAATGTTTAAAAACAAGAAATTGATGAATTATTTGATGATCTTGGTGTAGATATAAAGAGAGTTGATTCGGATGATGAAAAATGATAAATATTTTGTTTTCTTTTTTATTTCATAAATTAAAGATATAATTTTTTTTCAAATTCATTAATGGGAAGAGTTAGAAATAAGACAGTCAAGAAAGCAGCAAAAGTTCTCATCGAAAAATATTACATGAAACTCACATCAGATTTTCATTACAATAAAAAGATCTTATCGGATGTTGGATAAGTACCCTCAAAAAAATTGAGAAATAAAATTGCTGGTTTCGCTACACATTTATTGAAGAGAATTCAAACTGGGTCTGTGAAGGGTATCTCACTTAAGGTATTAAGTATTTAACCTAGATTCAAGAAGAGGAGAGAGAAAGAAGATTAGATTATGTTCCTGAGAAATCAAAAATTGATATCGATACACTTAGAGGAGATAAGGATGTTAAGATAATGCTTGAGAATGCTGGTTTAGAAATTGATCTTCCCATTGAAGAGGCAGTTGAGGAAGAGAAACCTTAAAGATAATAAAGAAGAGGTGGTGCCAGGAAATAATGACTTAATACATTATACATTGAATAATAATAATTTCCAATTCATGCAGATTTTCTTTTTAATTCATGATCTGTTTGAGTTCGCATTAAAAATTGTTTTTGATCACTTCCCGAATTTTCTTCTTCGAATGTACTAATTCTTTTTGTTTTCTGTCTTTATGTACCTTAATCAACTTAATTTCGAGTTCCTCCTGTACTTTCTTAAAAGTTCGCTTCACTATGATTGTAGTAGAAATTCTTAAGTACAACTTCTTTTGGGAAATTTTCTGATATATTTTATTAGAGTTATTTGATAGCCACCAGAAATTCGGTCTCCCCTTGACTGAATTCCTCTTCATCAAAATTAAAGGAAAAATGATCAGGTTTGAAAGGTGGTTCTATTTTCTTTTGTACAATATCTTTATATAAGTTTTTGTCACCCCATTGAGTCATCCATGGATGTCTTAATAGTGTTTCCATATTATCAATTCTATGCTTTGGATTTTTAGCCAATAATCTTGTTAATAAATCTTTAATTGAAGCAGACATCTGTAATTAAGGTGGAAAACTTAGTTTTTAATTGAGAATTCTGTTATATATTTCATCAGTATTTCTAGAGTAATATGGAGGTAACCCTGTAATCAATTCATAAAGTAAGGCTCCTAAACAATATAAATCTAATTGATATGTATGCCCTGCTTTTAGTAACATTTCTGGTGCCATGTATTCTGGGGAACCACAAAATGAATATGCAACTTCCTGATCTATCATATTTGGTTTTGATAATCCAAAATCAGCTATTCTTACATGTCCATCAAAATCAATTAGTATATTTTCTGGTTTAATGTCTCTATATATTATATTATTTTCATGCAAGTTTTTCATTCCTAAACATATTTCAGTAAAATAGAAGAAAGCTTCTTCTTCACTCATTCTTTTTACCTAAATTACTACATTTATATACTTTTCTCAAAAGATAAAATAATTCCCCTCCTGAACAATACTCCAATACAAATACGAGATATTTTTTAGATTCAAATGCATATTACATTTTAACTATAAATGGATGATTAAGAATTGACATTATATCTCTTTCATTTTGTATGATTGTTTATTTATTTTATTGAATGATTGGTTTTTTTTCAATCAGTTTCATAGCATAATATAATCCTGTTCTTCTTTCTCTTACCATATAAACTTTTGAGAAACCACCCATTCCTATACATCTAATGAATTCAAAATCCTTTAAGCTAACTCTGGGTGTCTTTATTTCATTTTCGAGTGAGAAAACAGGTTCAATTAAGAGAGGTTAAATTTATGAAGTACATAAAAGTGAAATAGGTCTTTCCACTTTTGACAAAATATAATCTATAGGGATTGATATATTGCATGTTTTAATTCCAATCACTTATTATTGTTATTAACCAAACTTTTTGATTATTTCTTATTTAACAAGATCTACTAGATATTATATTTTATTTGATGAAATATCAACAGTGAGTTTTTATTTGAATGACTTAAATTACACTATAATTGTTATAAAATCTTGTTCTTATTTTCTAAATTTAAAATTGCATTACCTTGTTGTAATGGGTTTATTTTTTTCATGATTGAATTCAATAATTGGTTGCGAGGCTGAATGAGGTTAAAATTTTTATTATTCTAAAAATTGGGCACTATTACACTTATGATTGCTTTAGGGTAGAAAAACTTATGTTTGATGTTTAGCACTAGACACTCCAAGTGATTTTTATAAATTTAATCTCTACATCATCTCATCTTATTATCTTTATTTCATTTCTTAAATAGCCTACTCTGCTTTCTATTTCAATGATAGTTCTGCTTTATTTGAGGTAGTTTGTGGCTATGTAAATAATACTTCAGGGGATTTAGGTATTATTTTATTAAAGTAATCGTCAGGTATCTTATCAATTTTAGCAAGATTAGATTATGAATTTTGATGAGAATGAGGTTGTGTTTTGATATGATTGCCACCAGATCGAATAACAGTTTTAGGTTGTATTTTCTTCTCTTGACTGACAAACTTTGGAGACATAAACCCTTTTGATTTAAGTACATCTGATTATTGCACTTTCCTTTAGGTGGCTTATCTCAAAAATAAAGACATATTTTACTATTATTATGTAATTTTCAAACTAGATTAGGAACCATTCTATCTTAATACTGGACTCTATTAGTGAACCATTTATTTATTTGACTGCTTAACTATGTGAAAAATACCCTGAAATCAAGTTATAGAGTTGGAGAATTGGAAAACCTAGCTTAAATGACATCTCTATTTGATAAGTAATTCATAAGAGCTTATGGAGGTATATCTGAAGACTAGGTTTTGTGATGCTACTTCTTTGGTGGCATGTTATCGAATATTAAAATAATTAACTTGCATATTTTTCATAATAAAGGTCTAGACATCAATTCAACATCTTTCGTTTTCTCCACTACTATATTGGCACATACTTATCCAATTCCAAGAAAAACCATGAACAATATTCCAATTTATACTGTAAATTCTGGATATAAAGCAATAGCTGGTCCTGGACATAATCCACCAATTCCCCATCCCATTCCAAATAATGTAGACCCTAATACTAATTTAAGATCAACTGTTTTATTTGTTGGAACTTCATATTTTGTATTAAAGACTGGTTTGTCAAAAAGTCTAAAAGTTATAAAATTGATTCCAACTGCAGAGATCATAACAAATGCCAAACTTGCTATTTAGATAAATAAAGTAATTACGATCCCAAATGCTACTGATAGTCAAAAAACTAACTATTTTGTATCTCTAAACCATACCAGAAACAACTAATCCTAATCCAAAAATAAATCCAGTTAAACAAGCCACTGTAACATCTACTAATTTAGATCTATCTTAATTGAGTTATAATATGAATGCAAGCAATATCAATAATGCACTTAAACAAAGAAAACCTGTAGATATGTATGAATAATCTGAAACTTTAAACATTACAGGTCCATTAAAATCACTTCCAATCACTTTTAATTTAAATTAAATAATATACCATAATATCTAAATGTTGCTGTAATGAATCCCATTCCCATGAATGAACATACTGCTACAAATGATCTTATTGACAGTCTTGGTAATCCACATACTCCATGTCCACTTGTACATCCATTACCCATCTTTGTTCCAAAACCAACTAGAAATCCACTTATTATACATCCTGCCCATCCTATACCTGTTAATAATGATTCATTATTGTATGATGGAGAAGAATACTTTAGTATTGAAGTTTAACTAAGATATACAATACATTATACCCATTGTCTAATATCTTAAACATTAAACTTGATGCAAGCATTACAGAACTCATCAATCCTAATTTCCAATTCCAACTTCCTTTATCAAATGTTATTAGACTATAATATATCCCACTAAACCCAGTTACTCTGCCCATCAAAATATAATGTAAACTAGTTGCTAAACCAATTAAACACCCACCAATTAGTGCTAAGTATACATCATCAGGATTCCAGCATATATTTCCACAAGTCATAAATTAATAAAAGATTTTAAAATTTATTTAACAATTTTAATAATTAAGAACATATATATTGCTTAGTATATTCCATAATCTAGGTCATTTATTCTTCTATCCTAATTTTAATAAATTTAGATCATCAATTATATGCATTATTTCTTTTATTTCTGTTTAAAATTCCTTACTTACACTCTTATTGTATTGCCGATTATTTTTTTATTATCCTGATATTTTTGGTTTGAATGTGCAATCCTTCATTTCATTTTCAGCTTTCTTTTTCTATTCAATACTAATTTTTTCCTAAACTCTTTATTTCCATTCTGTATTCCGTTCCATTATTCCAGAAACTCGACTTGTCAATGGTTTACTCTATCGACCCTCCTTTTAGTTGGGAATATGTATTTTTTTATAGCTATTCTTTGTATCAGAACCTTGTTTTTGTAAAGACTAACTTTTTTTTTATTTTGAAGGCAAAGGTGTAGATTAATTGTATTATGCTCTAGTCCATTAGAATTGGCTTTTATTTTCCTTAATAGGTGAGATATTATTAGTATTGAATAATTCTTTCTCACATTTTGATGATTCTTCTTCAATAACTTATTCTGATAATTTTTATCGATCTGTTAACTGTAATAGTAGGGACTGTTGTTTTTGTTTTTCATCTTCTTCAATTATCTTTGGCTTGATATTGTAAGAACTTTAAGTAAATCTCTCAGTAGTTTTCCGAAATGAATCACTATTCCTTACAAAATTATCATATTTTCTAAGTGCTTATTTTACATCCTTTTAAACATCTTTGATCAAAGTTGAGGATTATTTAGCAGCTACTTTAGCATTGAATAAAGATTCATTCAGGACTATAGATTACTTGTCTGCAGTAATATGTTATACAACTTTTTAAGCATAATCTTATTCATGAATTCTACGCTTTGGTGATTTAGCGAAAAAATGTTATTCACAGTTATTCATGGTTTTATTGCTAAATTCAATAAAATTAATGTGATGCAATGATTTGATTATAAAAATAGAAAATGACTTATACAAATACATAAATTATAATAAATGAGCTTTGTATCTCTAAGAGAGCTAGAATAATTGGCATCAAGAAAGTTAGATCCTAATGCATTTTAATATTATCGTTCTGGAGCAAATGAAGAAATAACAAAAAAGGAAAATATTGACGCTTTCAAGAGAATTCACTTAAATCCAAGAGTCTTAAGAGATGTTTCAAAAATATGCACAAAATCCTCTATTTTGGGTCATTAAATCAACTTACCCATAGGTATTGCACCTACAGCTATGATGAAACTAGTAAATTCTATATTGATATTAGGCAAACCCATTAGGTGAAGAAATACCTGCTGTTGCTGCATTTGAATGGAATGTTCCATATACATTGACAACTTTATCAACAATGTCGTAAGAAGATGTAGCGAAACACAATAAAACTGGATTACGTTTTTAATAACTTTACATCTAAAAAAATAGATCTTTAACTGAAGCCTTGGTTCGTAAGGCCGAGTAAGAAGGATTCAAGGGATTAATATTGACTGTAGATGCTCCAGTGCTTGGTAAACGAGAAGCTGATGAAAAATAAAGGTAATTAAATAATTAAACCAAAGATTTGTATTACCTCCTCATTTAAGATTAGAAATACTGGAATCATTGGCAGAAAAAGCAAACATCACATTATCTGCTGTTGCTAATAGTAAAGGTTCTGGATTGTTGAAGTTCTTCTCTGAATAATTAGATTAAACAATTTGTTGGGAAGATCTCAAATGGTTAAGATCTATCACTAAATTACCTATAATATTGAAGGGAATTCAATGTGCAGCAGATGCCCTTTTGGCAAAATAATATGGTGTAAATGCTATCTGGGTATCTAATCATGGTGGAAGATAACTTGACACTGTAAGGGCATCAGTTGATATGCTTCCTGAAATAATTGCAGTAGCAGGAAATTAAATGGAAGTTTATGTAGATGGTGGTGTAAGAAGTGGAACAGATGTTATTAAATGTTTAGCTCTTGGTGCAAAATGTGTCTTTATTGGTCGACCAGTCATATACAGTACTGCTATTGGTGGTAAGGATGGAATCAATAGAATGTTTTAAATACTATAATAAGAGTTAATTTAGGCAATGCAATTGATGGGTGTCACATCTATTGATTAAATTAAAGTAGATGCACTTGTTCCAAAAGCAAGGTTATGAAAATTATTTAATATGCATTATCATTCAAATATAAAGTTCTTCCTTCCAACTTCAGTCTTACATACAGGACATGTATGGACAGCATCTTTACATTAATCAAAAAAGAATGGTAGGATACAAGCACTAAAATTACTATATTATATACCATAATAGCTTAGGCATCATCAATATTGCGAATAGATACTACCCTTTGCCTATCTTGAGTTCGACATTTGTTTAAATTTGATTATTACATTTTGAACATTATGTAAAGCTCTATTCTCTTGTAAATAATTATGTCTTTGCTTATGGTATTTAGATTATCACTTCGTTACCATTGTAAGGTACTTTAACATTTTGCAATTACATATGATGTTAATTCATTATTATTATATCAGATTGTTAATTAATTGATTTGTAGAATAATATAAATTTGATATAATAATACATAACTAATATTATGGAATTGAATACAAAGTCTATATTTAAATTGAGATTTTGAGAAATCAAATGGATATATATATATGTTTAATTTTTCAATCCTTGAAATTGTTGGGTACCTAATCCTTATCCTCATTCTTCTAATCTTGAAACCATTAGGGCAAATGCTATTCATGAAACTGAAGTATGGAAAGAAAATGCATATGATGTATTTCCCACTGCTGGGAAGAGTTGTTGAATTCAGTAGAGGAATAAAAAAGCACAATGATCTCCTTCATTTTGAGAAATCTATCCCTGAGAAACATCCTGATATTGAAGTACTCCTAATTTTTATCCAAGGTTGTCGTTAGTAATACTTTTATGAATTTAACTTTTGTATTCTTCAAACCAGAACATGTAAAATTCATTTTACAAAACTAAGACTTATATAGAAAAACATCAAAAGTATTATTTGGTGAGAAAATGTTGTATAAAGGTGAGAATTGATTTAATTTTAGGATTGGCTTTCTAAAATGGAGAAGATTGGAAACTAGCCAGAACAGTATTATCAAAATCATTTGAGTTCTTGCAATTGAAGGCTAGAATTCCTCTAATAAAAAAGTTATGTTAAGAAAAATTTGAGGAAGTAAAAAAAAATGAACCACTTGATATCATCAATCTAAGTGGTAATATTGTTGGAGAAGTCATAACCTAGTCCTTTTTCAGTTAAAGTTTCTAGAATCTCAATGAAAAGACGTTCCTATCAGAATTGGTTGATGTCATGGTTTCCATCATATCTCAATATCGAGTAGCACCTATTAGAACAATGACCAGATCGACTATTTTTGGTGTAAAGAAACCCTATCCCGAGTGGACAATTTCAGCTACTGAGAAAAAACTCTTAGTGAGATTAGATAATATTAAAGATACCCTTAGAAAATCAATTAATGACAGATAACAAATGAAAAATAGACCAGATGACTTTTTGACAGCCTATATCAACACTATAGGTAATATATATCTAATCATAGAATAAAATCCAAAATTGACAGAAGAACATGCAATTTAACAATATATCATGTTAATATTTGCTGGTGTTGATACTACTAGTAATCTATTTGGAGCATGTTGCTATGCTTTAGCAATTCATCCTGAATGGTAATAAAAATTAAGAGAGTAAATCACCTAAAAGTTCCCCACTTATGATACTTTAGAAAGCGAGAACATTAATTCTGTGACGGGTTTGAATAATTTCATAAATGAATGCATGAGAATGTATTCTCCTGTACCATATTTTATTGAAAGAGAAGTAATAACAGAACATAAAATTGGAGATATTTTATTACCTAAAGATTCTGAGATATCACTTTGTCTATTACCAAACAATTACGATGCAAAAAATTATTAAGATCCATTTACTTTTAACCCAGATAGATGGAACAAGGGAGATGCAAATATTGATCCATTCTTATTTGTACCCTTTTCTATTGGAAAAAGGAATTGTATAGGTTAACACATGGCATAAATGGAACTTAAATGTTTGTTAGTTTATTTGTTGCTCAACTATGAAGTTGAATTAGCATACGACCCAGTTGTTTGGACGTTCAAATTTGTTTATACGATTCAAAATGAGAAATTTGTAAAATTAAGGAAATTGTAAAAATGATTAGTAATAAATCAACATATTATTCAAAGCAAATTATTTTTTATAATAATCTATCTTAAGTTTCTATCTAGTTAAGTATCTAAAATAATGATGTCTATGGCAATAGTAATACAAATTTTATAACAACTCTGAATTCTTTATAATATAATTTAGTGATTATGGAGAATAATCCAAATACTGATAAAATATATACTATAAGTGCGCAAATATTAATTATCTATGTATAATAAATAAGTACAGTTATGGATGAAATTAATTCATTTGTAGATCCAACAAGCTCTTCTTAAAATTATGTTTTCACAGCTTAGATTGCATCAAAGGATATCAATCCGATCTCCAATTAAAAATCAAATTCGTAAGATTAATTAGTAAAATTTTAGGAAATTTATTGTTCATTTAACAGTGCATTTCTGACTGTGCTTAGAGTTACTTAAAGACCTCTTCTCAGTACTCCATTATATAAGGAATCACAATAAGTTTAAGCAGTTTCTACTTTGAACTAAGATAGTTAAATAAAATACTTCAGGAAGAAATGCGCACACATCTGATTACATTAATTTTTCTAAATTATCTTCAAAAGCAGTTGTTGTGATAATATTAGAAGTATCGAGGCTTGATATTTATTCCAAAAATTCATCTATTTCCTCAATATGTTAATCAAATAATTATAAAAAATAGGTTTGATTCATATCAAAAAAGAAAGAGTTCCCAACAATTGCGTATATTATTTCAATTTAAGTAAAGACACCAGTAGCAGCAATACTTATTTAATTCAATTGGTTAAAGAATCTTGTTGTATCTGGATAATGATTAACGTATTTTTCACCTAAGGATGTTGATATTAAACTTATTCCAAAGCAAATGGAATAAATTAATGTAAATATTATAAGCGAAGGAATATTAGAAACACGAAATGATTGATTCAATAAAGATTAAAATTTTTATTTTTTTGACCTAATA
>JMSD01000019.1:130138-149504 GCA_000715435.1 Paramecium caudatum
GTAAAATATTTATTTGACTTTTAGATATTTTAATAAATATTTCGAATATTAGAATAATTTTTCAACATACGACGCAAGTTTATAGAAACACTTGAAAAATATATAAAACTTAATTTATACATTATTAAGAATTCAATCATTGTTCATTTTCTTTTTTAATATCCATTTTTTTGGAAGATTCATTTTATTGAGGTGTCATTCCACCGTTTTGAAACATTGGAATATTCATTTGTTGATTTTTAAGTTATGAAAACATCTGAAAATTGAAGGCATTTTTATTCTGACTCATATTCATCAAGAATTACAGAGAATTAGCTGAAAGATTATTTTATTGTTGTTGAGACAGAAACTACTATTACTGATTTGGTTATTCTTGCTTTATTTAAATTACACTTGCCTTTTTTTGTTCCCCATTCAATTATGGTTAACTTGGGTCTCTCTTATCTAAATTTAGGTTGGAAAATTACTTTATTCCTCTTCTTGTTCTTGTTATAATCTTTAGACTATCTCAGTTAATATATTTGAATAATTGGCAAATCTCTACTAATTTTTTGACTACATATTTGAAAGTTCCTAAGTCAATTGTTAGCTTTCTTGGAATAAAGTCTCATTTTATTGCATGATCTATTGTAGGGCAACTTAAAGTTGCTTTTAACTGTCTGCTATGGCTTAGATTTCATTTTTCAACTCCTTTTAAGCCTTCTTAAATTACTCAATCTCGTCAACTATTTATGGTATTTCCTTGGAATATTAGGTATTTCTTTACATCTTTATCATCATTTTCTTCCTAATTTCTTCGCTTAATATTTGCAAGTAATGCTCTTCCATCCCTCCTAAACCATTTATGTTCAAATTTCTAACATTGATCATCTGCTTTGCTCTTTTTAAAATTATACATATTCAGCTATCTAATGATAATTAATCATCATAACCTTAAAAAGCTAGGGTAGTTCTTATGTTTAAAGTATTTAGGGAGGATTTTATCGACCAACAATTGTTAATTTCTAACAACGAAGGCATTTCCTTCAGTGTTCCATCCTATAGCTTCTTTCAAATCTTCATTCTTGATTTAGGAACTTAAAATACCTCCATCATATCAAACAATCTAACTAAAAAGGATGGAACACTTCCCTTTTATCTTTATTCTGAGCTTTAACTTTAGGAATCTTAAAAATTATCACTGCTTTCTTGCATAAAATTAAATATTATTTATTTCTTCTCAATTCTTATAAGCAATATAATGGGACAGTCTAACGAAATCTATCGATGATAGAAAATCGAATAATTAATATAAATATGAATCTAAGAAAATTATCTCATTAATCTTACTTACAAGCTAAATAATTTCCACATAAAATATCGAAAAAGGTCATTTAGGAAAAGCAAGTCAAAGATGAACCATATAAAAATAATCCAAATTAGGAGACTACTGTTACAGTGTCTGATTTTGATGTTTCGAACAATGAAAAATAATGTACAAATTGAATAATTGAAGTAATTAGTGATTAGAGGAATAAAAAAAGGCATTTTTCACCAATATTTCGATCAAAAAATCTAATTATTGAAACAGATGCAACGAAAAAGAAATTGAGTTTATCAAGAGAAAAAATACACTCATCGAATTTTAGCAGTCTATGGGACTCTAATCATTCAGGGAATAAGCAATCAATACAATATTAACAAGTCAATTAAGATCATTAGATGACAATCAGCAAAGGATCATAATAAAAATTAGAGTATGGAATTAAGCATTAAAAAGAATTAGATGAATTTATTAAGTTTAAGCACTAAAACACTCAAACACACTCTAATGAAGAAAAGTTGAAAAAGTTCGAAAAATAAAAAACTAAACAAAAAATCAAGATTGAGGAAGAAATTGATGAAGAAATCGATTAGTAAAACAATGAAAAATCATGTTAATTCAATTAACAAAAATAGTCAGAAGAATAAAAATAACCTAATAGTACAGGTTCTTCAAAACCTACGCAATTACTTCCAATACACCTAAGATATTAGTATGAACAGGAATATAAATAGGCAAAATCAAAAAAAGTAGAAATAAAGGAGGAAATCAATAAACAAAGTAAGTTATTTTCCTGAAAATTAGAAAAAGTAGTCACTTAAGATAAGATTGAAGAATTTATTAAGGAACAAGAAAAATATCTGTAAAAAAAAGCTGAATTTTTCACGAAAGAATATGAAAAAAAATTATGGTAACTATAATAAACTGAAAATGAGTTCTAATTCAAGCCAACTTTGAATGAAGAATCTTGTCGAGTAATGCATATATATATTTGAGATATTGGATAAAAAGTAAAAGGGTAAAAAATTTTAAGAAAGATAAGATTAATTTCAACAAAATAAGCAATAAAAATTAGATGAACAAGCATAACATGCAATTCCAACATTTACTCCAACAATAAGTAAAAAATCTAAAAAAGTAATACAAATTATTAATTAGATGATGGAAAATCCAGCAAAACCAAGACTATCAACTAGAAACAATTATGAAACTAATTAAGTAAATAGAGCAAAAACTTCAGAAGATTAATGATAATATAAAATTAATTTAAATACACTAATTCAAAGCTTAGTAATAGTTTATTTTTGAAGTGCAATAGCTGAATGAAATATGGGATCAGATATAATTTGATTTATATCCCATCTTTGTTATGGATCTTTTTCTAAGCAACCAGTAATAACTCGCATTATATTTGGATCTAATTTCTTATCTTAAGTCATTTTCCATTTAGAGCATTAAATTGATCTATACAGGTCTTTATCATTAGTTCCCTTAAATGGATAATCTCCAGTTAGCATTTTAGACAATAAAATACCAAGGGACCAAATATCGGAACTTGAAGGATGATGGGGTATCTACATTCTATTTTGATTATACTTTTGCTATGATTTCTGGAGACATGTAATGTGGTGTACCACAAAATATAGTAGTTTTTTAGGATTCTGGCATGCAAATTGCAAAACCAAAATCTATAAGTTTAACTACATTAGTTTTTAACATCAAGACATTATCTAATTTTATATCTCGATGAGCAATATTCTTGTCATGGAGATATTTTACAGCCATAGCAATTTAGTAAAATAAGCTAAGACTTTCATTTGCTGGAAGTGATTTGCTAGGCTTTGATTTGATGTAGGAAGCCAAGGATTAAGAAGAAATGTATTCCATCACTAAATTAATCTCATAAAATGAATAAGTACTGATTTTTTATCCTCTATTGCCCAGCATAATTTTATAATGTTTGAATGTTCTACTCTTTTAAGAATTGATATTTCTCTCTTAACATTATTCATTTTTTAGGTATCATTGAGTTTAAGTTTTTCATAAATTTTAATGGCATATTTTTCTTTGGATTATTTATCAACCCCTAGTCTAACCATAGCAAAAGAGCCTGAACCTAATATTGCTTCAAGTCTAAAATTGTTCATAATGATATTCTAATCGCAAAGATCATTTAAATTTAGGGTTTTTCTTGTCCCTGGTGCAGATGTAAGCCTCTCAATTTATTGTTCTTCTTTTTACTATGGCTTATCATTTTATAGGATTGGTTTTTTGTAAATGGCAGCATTAACTGCAGCAGAAAAGGGTCTTGCTTAATTTCTAACACTTGAAGTTGCAGTTTATGCTTTTTTATATTAAATTATGCTGGTATTTTTAGTTTATGACAATTTATTGGTGCTTCCCTATTTAAGTCGTTCACACTCTATTGTTAAAAAATCTATCATTACATGTTATTTAGTTTTCTATATTTTATAAAATTAGGTTAGCTTGATTTTTAATGTTGACTAGGTCGTAAATGTTATTAGGTTTCTTTTCTAAGATTTAAATAGTTTTTACATTTATTCTTTTCAACATTTGCTAAAAATGATTAACAATCTGAATCGATTGATTGTGATTTGCTTAACACGAGTTTTTAAAGCATAATGAATTATTTGAAATTATTTAATGATAACGATTATGAAATTTTAAGAACAAAATAAAATAGTATAAGTTTATAAAAAACACATAATTAGGCATTCAACCCTATACACTGTCAGACCTAGATGAAAATATTCGATCTACTAATTTTATTTGAGCTTTCTGGTGAATGAAAGATTTCGATGAGTTTTTTCTAGGAACATTAGTAATCTTTTAAAGTAATCCATAAGGGTCTTTAACCTTAATTTTTCTCTTTTTCTCTTGGCTCTGAGTCATTTTACTGAGTTTAGAGTTATTTTCTATTTCCTTAGAACATTGAGTACTATAATCCTTAGAATTATTTTATTTATTATGCACACACGACCTGTAGTTTTGAGTAATACATGAACTTATTGAATGTTTCATATCCATGATTAGAGGGATATTACTTTAATTTTCATAAGAATCTTAAGCACTTTATTATGTGCTTTATTTAGTACTGACTCTAGTATATATATTTTCTTTATTTGCATCCTTGGATATATGGATTGTAGGTTTTCTTGATTAATAGTTCTTTTGTAAGAGATTAGTTTTTTGTAGTATCGATTTAATAGCTTCTAAATTTTATTGTGGCAATGAGTTTTCTCTTCTTCTTTTTAAAAATGGCTGTCTGAGTTTACTTTTATCAGGATTGAAAAATTGAGCAGTCTTCTAAAAAGGGTCTGATTTACCGAAACTCTATTCAAAAATATTCATTTCAAATTTTATTAATGATAACAATTCAATTAACAAAGTTTATAATATTATATTCTCTTCCTCTTTTCTCAAATTGCTTCATTCTATTAGGTTTTGGTACTCCTAATTTACTATTTTCAGTATCTTCTTAAGATATAACTCTATGAAATGTATCTAATTTTCTTATTGGAGATTTTTTCTTTCTTGCCCAATCACAAGTCATATCGAAATTTAGTTTTGATTTTGGTTAAAGTAAGTTGTTATCAAATTCAATACATTGATTTGTATTTTAGTATATTAAATAGTCTACATATTCTACTTTAAGTACTTTCATTAACATGTTTAGTGGTATTTGGTATTTCTTCATCGTCATGATGCAAATTCTGAATTAAACGATGTTATTTGTTAATGAAACCGAATTATTGTTTCTTTTTTTTGTATTCATTCTATTCTGTTACCAAATTTTACAACTCTTTTTTACGTTCACTTGGAATCCTTGCTTATTACTCATATTATAAATGATCATTATCAATTCGATATTGCTTACTCAATGATCTGATACCATCTCTAAATTTATTAAAAAACTCTGTTCTCAAAGGACTTTACCTATGCTTAACAAATAACTTTTTTTCATTCCACTCTCTTTAAAATCTTTAAGTTGGATCAACAATTAGATATTCATCTCTAATTTTTGATAAATCTATATCACTAGGCCAATCGATAGGTTCAGCACATTTTTTAGCAAAAGAGGAGTTACGTAAAAAGGAATTCATTTAAGTGGCTGGATTTTATGGTTTCTCTAGATGTTCTTGTGATTTGTCTCTAAAATAAGTGATGTAATCTTTAGAAAACTAATAAAAAGAATTGTTAGTCTTAATCATATTTATTTACAATAATAAATCAATTTTCTTCAAAATCTGGTTCTTCTTCTTCATCTTCTGGTTCAGGATTTCTTTGTTTTTTCTTTTTTAATCTCTTTTATTTGATTCTTTCTTTTTCGTTAGCTTTATCTTATTCAGCATTCTCAAGCAACTTCTATCCATATCTGAAGGTTTTGTCTTCATCTTTTTGCAAAACTTCTTCCTATCCTTCTAATATTTCTTATCTTCTTTTCTCTTCTGCCGTAATTGGATTACCTAAAATAGAATATTAAATTACCATCGGCATCAAAGAATACTTTATTTCTTCCTCCAAATATACCATCAGGTTTGACTTTTTTCATTTATCTCTTAGAAGTAACAAATTTAGGTTACTCAAGTTCAACTTACTCTTCGAGATCTTATACAGGTTTACGCTTTAAAAATCCTCCCTCGATCTCAAAAGGTTTAGCCTTCATTGCTTCAAATTTTTCAAATCCACTTTCTCTTTACAATTGCTTTAATTTAGACACTTCCATGGGTTTGTTGGTTTCTGCAGCCATTTTCTTCTTTATTTCAATCTTTTCCTTTAATTTCTAGAGTTTTGATTTTTTCTCTGGTTTATCTTCTTCATCAGATTCTTACTATACTGTAATGATAGGAATTTACACTAATCCCATACTTTCAGCCAATAAATCAGTTTTAATCTAATTTAAATCAAATATTTCCTTATCTGAATTGATATCAATTGATCTAACATAACTGATAAATGCTCTTTATGCCAAGTATTTAAGCTCAACATTTTCTGATACCAAACTCTAAATAGTTTATTTGATGGTCAATTGCTTAGAATTGTTCAAAAATTTTTGTTTTGCCTCCACACCCTTTTGTTGTATTTTTTCAATGAATTTTTATTCTGAAGGAAGTAAGAATAGAATAGAGAAACCACCAGCCTAATATCTTGCTGTTCTTCCTACTCTATGTATGTAAGTTTAAGGATCCTCAGGGCAATCAAATTAAATTACCCAATCCACTTTTGGGAAATCGAGACCTCGTGATGCTATATTTGTTGTGAATAATGCTGCAGCCTTTTTTTCTGAGAAAGAAAAGAATATTGCAGTTCTTTTATCCTGTTTCTATCTACCATGTAATTCAAGTAATTATAGCCCTAATTTAAGTTTTTTGAAGATTTCGAAAAGGAATCTAACTTATTTACAAGTTGAAACAAAAACAACAATTTTTTGTCTATTATGAGATTTAAGGAAGGAAAATAGAACATCAATCTTATCTTCAATAGGGACAACTGTATAAAATTATTACAGTTTATTTGGGGTATCAAATTTATCATCACTATTCTTCTTTTCATGCAAATAGATACTCTCTGGATTGACAAGTGACAATTTACTCAATTAATGAATACTTTAATTTAATGTGGCTGAAAATAGCATAGTTTATTTTTGTTTAGGTAAGTAACTTAATATAGCTTTTAATGATCCCCAGAATCCTAACTCAAGCATCATGTCTGCTTCATCTAAAATAAGAATCTTGAGATTATTTGCATCAAATCCAGGACTCTCTTCAAAATGCTGCAATAATCTTCCTGGTGTGCAGATTATAACATTCATTTCATTGATTCTCTCTCTTTCATATTAATAATTCTTGCCTCCAATCAGGAGAGCCAAAGATAATATATGGTTTGTGTTTAGGGATTTAAATACTTCAAATACTTGCATGGCTAACTCTCTGGTTGGTAAGACAACCAATGCACCCAAACCATCATAAGGTGTCCATTTATTGACATATAAATTTTCTATTAAAGGTATTAAGTAAGCTAATGTTTTTCCACTTCCAGTCTTTGAAGCACCCAAAATATCTCTTTCTGCCAATGCGTGAGGAATTACACATCTTTGTATTTCAGTCATCTTTAAAAATTTTCTGGATTTTAAGGCTCTGAGTGTATTTTGTGAAATTTGAAGATCTTCGAAATCGATCTTGAATTTTTATCTAAACTCTTCCTTTGAATAGGTTTCTCTATTTTTTAGAGCTTCCTGTAACTTGTAATCATATAGATATTCTCCAGACTTAGGGACATTCTATTTTCTAAGTTGGATGAGATGATCAACATCATGAAATCGACGCTTTTTATTTGTTTTCATAAATTATAATTTTAATTATCAAAGTTTCAATGAACATAAAATAGCAATCAAAAACCTCTATCTAATTCGCCTTTATTTGGACAACAACAAAATATCTTTTAGAAAAAAGAAGATTTCTATTTCTTACCTTTTTATTCTAATTCTGAATCCTTCTTGGTGGAAAAAAAGTTTTCATAAAAATTAGCCATATCCTTATTATTTTGAACTTCCTCGACTTCTTATGAGAAAACTTTTGTTTTATCTTCTGAACTGGCCTTTTTTGTTTTCTTTTCTTCTTTTGGTATTTCAGGGGGTAATTCTGTTGCTTTTTCCAAATCTTTGAATTCACCTTTCAGATTCTATTGCAAGAATTCTAATTTTTTAATCCATTCTTCTTTTACATCTTCTGATGATGCCTTGAACTTGAAAATTTTCTCATCTTTTGTATAAACCTATAAATAGATTGATTATTACATGAATTTCATTATCTGCTCCAACAACACTTTTAATTGAGATAATAAGCACATAATTCTCATTATCCTCTTTACCCTATTATGCCCAATTTATTGAATCCTTCTTTAAATATACCATTCTCTCAAACCATTTATCCTTTCTTATTTTTCTATGTATTTTCACTTGCATCTTATCCTCTAAGAGAATGTCCTCTTTTTTTATCTACAGTTCTTCGACTGGTTCTTCTCCAGACTATTACTTCAATGCTTTAGCTGCTTTAACTGCCCTTATAGCCTGAACCCAAGCTTATATTTCAGTCATTGATTCAGAGAAGAAATGATACTGCCTCTCCTTAAATCGAAATTTAAAACCATAGTTTACTGATTATTTTAAGACTTACAATAAGGAGTTCTGCTTATCTACATCCATAAGTTCAAATTCTTCAATTTCTTCAGCATTTATTTTTCCAAGATATGAACTCTAATCCCCTCTGCTATCATAAGCAAAGTAATAAAGGTAATTTAACTTGAATGCATCAGGAATATCTTACTAAGTTGGCCCTTAAATGTTTGCATCATCTCCAATCAATGATACTGATGAAATGAGTATAAACCATCTCTTTTTTGCCTTAGTTAATTTAGCCATTTTTCCTTTTTTCAACAAAAATCCACATTTCACAAACTGCCTGAATTTTTGTGGATCAAATTTTTCCAAATATGCATAGAGTCCTTTTGATTTCATGACTTCCTCATTTTTTATATCTTGTTCTTCCTAGTTATTTTCAATGTCCTGCTTCTCCTTGTCCATCATGATTTAGGCTTTTGTTTCTTAATCTAATTCCTTCCAGGAAGCCTTTTAAGACAATTTGACCGAAAATTCAGAACTTTTAATTGTGAAGGAATTCTTGGAAGCCAATTACAAATTGGGGTTATTTAGTTTCTGAAGGAGTAATTCCTGCAAAAAGGCAATAGTTGAAGTCCACATATCTCTTTCGCTACCAGATGCAGCTCTGAGAAGGAATTGCCTATCTTTCGTTTACAAGACAAACTCTCTTTCAGATCCCTTGATTCTTGAAATAGTTGTAATTGATTCAATTGGAATAACACCTTCATTTTACAAAAATAATCACCTTTTGGTTTTACATCACCTCCAACTAGTTTTTTTTTGGAATATACAATAAACTATCCTTCACTTCTCACTGCAAAATGTCGCTTCTGATATCCCTTCAGGATGGAGGGACTCTTTTTATCGAGGTATCCCTCTAATGAATAAGCTTTTTTCTAATCCATATTATTAATAAAGTTTATAAATTCTCAAAATCCCCTATCTTTGACATAGTCGTATTCGCTCTCCCCTCCACCAAAACAGCAAAATATCTTTGAAAAAAAAGACTACTTCTTCATTTTCTCTTCTTTGGAACTCCTTTCAATTTGTAAGGTCATTTTATTGTAAAACTTTGAAGAAATCGTTTCTTGATCAAAAAGATCTTCCTCCTTGAATTACTCTACATTTATTTTAGTATCTTCCTCTGGTGGAAGTTCCATGATTTTTTCAAAATTATCTATGCTTCCTTTGACAGCCTCTGTTTAGTCCTTAATCTATTTCACCCATTGATCTTTCAATTCAGGGGTTGCTGCCTTAAATTTAAACTATTGTTCATCATTTGTGAAAATCTAATAACATATGATAATACTTAAAATGATTTTGATTTCCCAATAACCTCTTTAATGTATATTAAAAGGACATATTAGTTACCTTAATCAACATCCTTAGCTGTCCAAGATAATGAATTTTTTTTTAACTAAACATTTACATTAATCCAAGATAAAGGTCCTTTAATTAGTTCCCTCTGCTTTGCCAATGGTCCTTCAAATACGATTTCCTCTTTTTTTTCTGGGATTTTGGAATCTTGTAAAGATTTTTTAGGTTTCTTCATGACACATTAAATGGCTAATATCCACTTCTGAATATCGGTAAGAACTTATGAATAAAATCTATATTCTCTTTAATTATATTCGAATTTGAGTCCATAGGGTTCACTTTGTATTTCTTCTATACTTTATAAATCTTGAACAGGGATTCTACCTAGAAAATTGCTCTTATCCCCTCTTTCATCATATGCAAAGTAATAGATTGTATCCAATTAAAAGGTGTCAGGTATGTCAGCTTGTGTTGGTCCTAACTTATCGGTCGGTTAGCCATTAACAGGAACAGAAGATATCATAATGAACCATCTTTTCTTAGATCTGGAGAGAGTAGTGTTTTTGCCTTTTTTCATGAGAAAACCACAAATTATAAACTATTCTTGAGCACGAGCGTCAAATTTGGTCAAATATGGATAGATACCCTTGCATTTCATTACTTCATCATTTTTAATATCTAATTATAAGGATATTTTCTCAAGATGATCTTTTTCTACTTCCAGTTTGATTTTAGTCATTGTTTCTTTGTCCAAGTCATTCCACTTAACTTTTGATGTGATCTTATCTTCTGTAGGCTATTTACTCAAATGCTCTCTTAAGTACAGAATGTTCTCAACCCAAAAGTCTCTCATAGTAGCAGTGTCTGCTTTAAGTTAGAACTGTCTGTCTCCTACAACTAAAATAAACTCTGTATCTGAACCCTTCACATTACCGATAGTAGAAATAGATGTAAGACTAAGTAAACCTTACTCAAATTAATAATACCTTGAGGTTTATCTTTTGAAGTAGTAGGTTTTTTCTTCCAGTAGATGAGGTATTGACCATCATTTCTAATAGCAAAGTAACGTTTTTAGTAGCCCTTCATGATTGAGGGACTACGTTTGAGTAATACACCATTCAATGTTAGTGCTTTGCTCAATTTGGCATCCATATAAATATAATTAATGGAGACAGTTTCCCAATAAATAAAACAATTAAATTCTAAGAACCAAGAGTTAGCTGCCTTAGAGAATAGATTAGTGTAATTGAAGTAGCAATTGAGTTTGCAGGAAGCTAATAATAATATTGTACAAGCAAAAGTGGACAAGATTGTACATGCAAAGAAAAAGAAGTTTCTTGATTAAATGGAGTTAAGTAAAATAATGGAGTCTAATAATCAGAATGATGATGGTCTATAGAACTTAATTAAAAGAAATAAATAACTAAATTAGGAAGAAACAAGACAGAAAAAGCAAGACATGTTTGATGAAAAATACTTAAAATCAGCACTTATGAAATAAGAGTTGGAACTGTAATTGTATAATAACAAAAGAAAGAGAGAAGAAGAATTATTGAACAAATAGCAATAATATGCAAGAGTATTGATACTTATTAAGTAGATTTCGGAATGGGAGTTTTAATTAAAGTAAGAATTAGAGATGAGAAAAGTAGAAAAAATTAATAAAATTCGATAAGAGGAGAAACAATTCAAAGACAATATATCGAAAAGGATCTCAGAATAACAGAGTGTATGTGATTAGATGTCTCATGAAGAGAGTAGATTGCTAAAGTATATATAAATATAACTAGTAAATTGAAAGACTCATAGATGTAAGGTAATAAACTAAAGAATGAGTTAATTACAGCACTCAATCTCAGTATCAAGGATTACAATACAATTTCTGGTCCAGTACCCAAATCTTTTAGCTAATAAAAATTACCAAAAGAATAGTAAAATAGTCCTTATGCACAATTACCTACTATGTTATAGATGAAAATGAGTGGGCAATTAAGTGCTTATATGAATAGTAATTCCTCATTTAGAGAGTCATTAATGAAAGAATATCAATTATCATTGCCATCACTATGTAAACCATCATTCAGTGAATAATAAAGACATGTTGATAAGTTATATTGTTCTAAAAATATTAAGAATAGTAAGTAAGACTTACAATAGATACTAAATTATTGTGATGTAAAGAGTAGTAAAAGTGGTCATCGTAAGGCAAGAATGAATTAAAGTGAGGTATTACAAACTGATAAGTTAAAATAATCATCTCATACAAGGAAGTTATCTCAATAATAATCTAATAAGGAATAAGAAAAATAAGAAAATTAAGAAGAAAAATGAAAAATAAATTTTTGTTAAAATTTTAATAAATATCATTTAAAAATCCAAAAGATCTTTCTATTTCTCAAATCATAACTTCCAATTTTAAGTTACGATCTTCATCATAAGATTTCTGAATTTTTATTTTGATATCATGTTCAAGCTTCTACAAACTCCACTAATTTCTTTAGTGCCTTTTCAGCTGATTAAGCACCAAATGGACCGTCTCCACCTAATTTAGAGTGAACTTTCTAGGCTTATCCATTTGATTTAGTCACAGTTATCTCCATTTCCCCAGTAATCTTGTCTTGGGATTTGTTTGTGATTTCTGCATTCGGATAAAGCCCTTTAATATAATTCTGTGCTAAGTTATATTAGGACCAATATCCTCATCCTCCACAATATGTAATATGAACTAAATCACTAATCATAATACCTTTAAACTTTTTAGTTTTGTCAACTTTGAGTTATGAAATGGTTTCTGGCAATTTTTACATTAAAATTATATCTTAAATATATAAGTGCGTAATTAATAAATAAATATGCAATAATTGATTGGGTCCATTGATTCTTCTACAACTGCTACTAGATTCACAATATGTAATTTAGCAGGTGAATAATTGAGTTATCATTACATTACACATAAATAGATCACACCTCATTAAGGATGGTTAGAACATGATCCAATGGAAATATTAGCAAATACAATAGAATGTATTAAATAGGCACATACTAAAATAAATACAGATCATACTCTCTTAACTATAGGTGTTACTAATTAAAGAGAGACAACAGTTGCTTGGAATAGACATACTGGGAAACCATATATGAATGCAATTGTTTGGAGTGATACTAGAACTCATGAAATATGTCATAATCTTTTAATGAAATATCCTAAGAATCATTTCCAATCTAAAACTGGTCTTCCAATAAATACATACTTTAGTGCTTATAAGATGAGATGGATGATTAATCATAGTGAAGATTTATAAAGAGATCTCAAAATGCAGATGCTATCTTTGGTACAATAGATTCATGGTTAGTTTGGAATCTAACAAATGAAAAATAACATTTAACAGATGTTACTAATGCATCTAGAACTAATTTGATGAATTTACATACTCTTTAATGGGATCCTGAATTGTTAGCGTATTATTAATTAGTTATTTAGATAATTTGAAATTTCAATCGATGCATTACCAAAGATCAAAGAATCGAATGCTAATTTTGGAACACTAAATGTTCCTTTTTATAAAGGTGTACCTATTAATTGTGTTTTGGGTGATTAATAAGCTGCAGCAATAGGTCATGCGCTATTCCATGAAGGGGATTGCAAGAATACATAAGGAAGTGGTTTGTTTCTTATGGCTAACATTGGACCAGAACCAAAAATATCTGAATTTGGATTATTGACAACAGTATTGTATTAAAAGAAAGGAGAATAACCAGTTTATGCATTTGAAGGTGCAGTAGAGAGTGGAGGTTAATTATTTAATTGGGCAAAGGATAAATTAAATTGGTTTGATAATTGGGATTAATTAAGTTAAGCAATTATTAATACTGAAAATAGTGGTGGTGTATACATAGTACCAGCATTTAGTGGACTATTTACACCATTTTGGAATTCAGATGCTACAGGAACAATAGTGGGATTAAGTTATTATACAACTAAGGATCATTTAAGAAGGGCGATTTGTGAATCAGTATGTTACAGAACTAGAGATGTAATAGTTGCCATGGAAAAATCAGGTATAAAGATAAATAAAATACATATTGATGGTGGATTAACAAAAAATAAAGAATTAATGTAATTATAAGCAGATATTACATAAAAGAGATTAATATATCCAGAAATAATAGAATCAACTGCTTCTGGTGCAGCTATGTTTGCAGCAGTTGGTGTAGGATTGTTAAAAGAATAGGATATTATAAATAACATGAAAGTTTAGAGTATTTATGAAGGAAAAAAGGAATATAAAAAAGAATATTAACAATGGGAACAGGCATTAAATTGTGCTTTGCAATTCAAAAGAGAGTGAAATGTATGAATATTTGAATGTTTTGATTTGTAATGTATCATGCTACAAGTATACATGCTCCTCCTACAGCTTTGATTCTTCTTTCTGCAGTTTTGCTAAAGAATTTGGCTTTGACAACAACTGGTTAATTGGGGAGTCTGCCTTTACCCAAAACCTTGAAATATCCAGCCTTAGTCACATCAATGACAGCAGCCTTGTCTTTTGATTTGGCATATTTTTCTCTTGTTTCATCTGTAACAAGTGACCACAATTTATCAATGTTTACAACTGGTCTAAAGAGTGTATTCTTTTTAAGATGGAAATGTCTTTGTCCATTCTAAAGTTAGGAGGATCAAAAACCTTTTAGAAATATCCTGGATGATATTTATTGAAGTTAATTCTGTGATGAGTAAGACCTCCTGAAACACCTCGACCACTTGGATGCTTTCTATGCTTTCCTACTCTACCATAACCATGACAGACATGTCCTCTCATCTTTCGACATTTCCTTAATCTGCTAACCATTTGTATTTTTAAAAAAGATTTTAATATGTGATTAATTGGAATCCCATTAAAATTAGTCACTCAATTAGATGTATACATATTACAATACATATAATACCCATTAGATGATGATTGAATTATATTATAACAGCAATCATGCTTGAAATACATTCGCCACTCTGAAAATTATTTTTAATAAAATATGCCCACTTATTAGGATGCAATTCTATACTTAATGGTTTTTACAAGTATTACACTATTCAAAGGTTTTTGTAGTGGAGTTCATCGTTATAAACTTAATTAAGTGCCACTTACTCGTTATGAAACTGTATTATATTTCTAATCTAGGAATCTACATTAGCTACTGTAATGAAGATATAAATGTAATTTAATTTCTTACTCCTTCATGGATCGTTGTTTTTAAGACATTTTGATAATCTTACTGTATAATAATCTGGAAAACTTGATATATTGATAATTGCATCTACATGTTTATATGCAATTGTGCTTATTTTAACAGATTATAGATGGTTGCTTAAAATATATCGTTATGAGAATCATTTATTAAGAGTTGATTATCCATTAATAGAGTTCTTGGCTATATAAGTATTCATGATGTTTGGATGTGCATTATTAATTGCAATATAATGGTTCATGATTCCAATAGTATCTGATTTGATGTATCAATTACTATGTGTATACCATATACCTTCAATCATAAAATGTCATTAAAACAATTAGAAACCAAATTTAACATATTTTTGTTTTCTTGAAGATTACTGTATACTATTACTATTTTCATATTATAGAGGATGTCCATTTAATATATTTAAATTAGGAGATAATATGGGAATATGTATAAGTATAGCAGTATTTATATTCTTTTAATAATGTGTCTTACTTTACTAATACCATGTTAAACCAAAATTATATTAAGTTAAGACACATGTTGAAGAATTTGCATCATAGATTAGAGAATAGAGAATATATTCACAATTAGATGATATAAGTATTAGTAATTTAGAATGTGCCATCTGTCTTTAAGGTGTAGATGCTCCTAATACACTTTAAATATAATTGCATCCATAAGATCCTATAGTTTACACACTCTGTAGTCATAAATTCCATGAAAGTTGTCTACTTGTATGGCTAAGAGTAAAGAAATAATGTCCTGTTTGCAGGCACTAATTTTGATAATTATTTTATTTATGAATCATATTGCCATTGTTATCCTAAATACTAAAATAAATGAAAAGGTTTTTCATTTTTATAGAGATAAAGTTAAAACAATCATATGTGCAGATGGTGGAGCAAATAGACTTTATGATTATGATAAAACAATCATACCATAAGTAGTTATTGGTGATATGGATTCAATCAAACCTGAAGTTAAATAATATTATGCGGAACATAATTCAAACATTATTCATGAAACAGATTAAGATACATCAGATTTTGAGAAAACATTACTTCATGTTTAATACGTAGATTATATATTAGTATTTGGTGGATTACAGGAACGCTTTGATTAAACAATTAATTCAATGCATACATTGGCAAGGTTTAAGGTTTTATAAATACTATTGTAGGTCAAGGGAGCCATGATTAGTGATTATTCAATATTGAGATTCTTTGAAATAGGAAAGCATGTATTTCATTTTTCAAACATTGAACAACGTAAAGGAATAAGTCTGTACCCAGCCAAAGGATAAGCAAGAATTAATACTAAAGGATTAAAATGGGACATAACTCAAGAATAAACACTTTAAATTGGTACTTTTATTAGTACATCAAATGAAGCAACAGGAGATGAAGTAATAATGGATTCATTGGATGAATTCTTTTTTGTGACTTAGTTAACAGATGAATATATTTGAATCGATAATTTCAAAATACTGTATGTACAAGTATCCAAATTAGAAGAAACTCTCCAATACTTACAGCTAATCCTTCAGTGTATACTTCTGTATTCTCAATCTTTTCTTCATCCACCTAATTATTTCATACAATACTTCTTTAAACTTGAATACATAATAGTATGAAAATCCCATTGATATTAGTACAAATGCTAATATAGCCACTATCCCCTATAAATGCAAAATTCCTGCCCCAATCCCCAATATCAGTGAAACTACCTATCTCACAAAGAAGAGGGCTGTTTTTATTTGTTCTGGTGTTGCATCATCACTTGTACTGAGTGCGAAAGCTAGAAACTCTGCAGGCGATGAGAATCCTTTTTAATGGGGCATCAATTAAATTTTTAATTAAAAATGGGCAAAATTATAATCGAGTATCTGGAGGGCAGAAGAATCTACATATGCAAGTAATGTAATATACATTTATCAAATGCTGATAATCTTAGATCTAAGGTATTTTAAAACAATAATTTAGTTATTCACTGGCTAATCAGGAAAGGCTTTCCTTTTTGATAAAGGGTAATACATAATAATAAGTAGAATAAACTATTTAGCAGGAAAACCATAAACAAAAGAATTAAGAACTGGTAAACATACTACTTAAGACATTTCATGTATAAAATGTCATCACTATTTGGGATGGAAATATGTAAGAAGTATAGAATAATAGATTCATGCATTTAATCCCTCTGAAAAGTATAAGGAAGGTAAAATAATTTTGGAAAGAGCCTTCTTAGAGAAAATCAAATGGAGTGATTGACAAATTATACTAATTAATTATAAATGAAACAATTTGTCGAAATATAGATATGTTAACAATCCGATTGTAAACGATTCATAACAACAGATACCAACCTTAAATTGATATTAAGATGCTCTGATTGTTATGCTAAATTACTGTAAGAAGAGCGGACAAAAAAAATGATCATAAAGGAGACATTACTTAAAAAAAAAAAATTATTGGAAGAGCAATTGAATTTAATATATCTGCAAAATCAAGAGAAATGGGAGGAGATGGTCTAATAAAATATTAATGAAATTAAATAGTACGATATGAGTAATAAGCTATTAGACTTAAAAAGTAGTGTCAATAATAATAAAAAAAGACTGTCAAGTCTTTAAGAGTAGCTCGAATATTTCTAAAGTCGAGTCGCTAATATTAATTAGGAAGCATAAGCACTTAAAAGTGAATATAAATAATAGAAGATTCTCTATCGATACAAGGAATAACAAATCTATAAATTAGAACATTAACTTAAAAAGCGAAGATATGTTATATTTTGTCAATTACCATATCTATTTGATAATCATTTGCCATTTGAATTCTACAGAATCAATGAAGAGATTGTAGAAACAATTTATGATGACTTTATAATGATGAGTTCTTAAAGTGTCTATTCTTAAATAAGATAATCTGTATGGAAAAAGGATATTTGCTTAACTTTAAAGAAGGGAGTGGATAAATGGGAAGATTTCTTTCATGATAATTAACAATACTATGAAAACTTCATCAACTCTATTATCAGTGTTTATAAATTAATCTACTACTTGGGAAATGTATTTGATATAGTACTTCCTTACATAATTTACTTAGATAATCATGGACTCCCATAATTTTTGTTATATGAAATATTCACTAAGTAATCTTTTTCAAATTTTATCAATTTTAAACCTTCATCACTCACTCATATGTAAATTAATATTTACTATCTAAAGTATTACATAAATGCTGATTTATAGGAGAAAATCTATTCATTTTTTGATATTATAGACCTATTATAGTCATTTTATGATCATCAGTCTATGAATTCAAGAAATTTAGATCATTTATTGGAAGGGTATTGTGTAGCTAAAATATTTGATTGTTCAAAAGTGTTAAGGAAAAGAAAGCCGATTCCAATAAGATTAGTTGAAGTGGATAATCCTAAATTTATAACATAAATGACATATGAAGATGAAATTGATTCAGATGAGGTGGAAATAATAAATTGATTTTTTGTTTATAATAATTCATAACATTTCTTATTGATCATATAAATTATCAAATTTTAGTTAATGCCACAAGTTGAGGTACATTGATGCACAACTTAACCCTATTACTTCTAGAAGCATGGAGTCAAAATAACCTAAATATAACATAGTTGTAATCATGACTGCTATCTCCACACAGGAATAAACCATAGAATTTCTTAAGGAAACTATAAGTTATTCGTAAAATAGTTTTCTATTTTACCATTAACAATTCCATTTAGGGTTCTTTGTTATTTAGGATGTAAACATAAGGAAATACATATAATTGAACCCTATAGATATGTAATGGATCATTTTAAATATGGTTGATGACTTCAAATTTTATTAGTATTTTATATCTTTTGCCATTGTTTCATATATGTGAATAAGAAAATCCTACTAAATGAAAATCTAATATAGTATTAGAGTTACACTGAACGCAGCTAGACCTTTGGGGCCCTAAAATAAGAAACTATGTTAAAATGAAAAAAATACTAAAAATTAATAAAGATTGCCACTGCGTTTTCTAATAAGCCAAGGTGTGCTAACAATAAAGTCTTAGAAACACTGGTATGGTTAACAATCTTACTTATTAATGTGAATGTGGATATTCCAACTATGATAATAAGAATACCTGGAAAACTATAAGTAACTTCAAAAGTGGAAATTTATTCAAAAGTGGTTGTTATATTTGGTTTTGTTTGTGTGGTTGTATTGGTATTAGTTTAATTTTAAGTCCTTTAATAAACAATACAAGTATTATTATAGAGATCTAAATCATCTGGACAACCAATACAAATCTCTTTTT
>JMSD01000019.1:149524-213924 GCA_000715435.1 Paramecium caudatum
AAATATTATACTAATTTATTAATCATAATTATATGTCTTCACCTAGAAATTGGAGTCCATACAATTCTCCACAACATGCATAAATTAATTCTCCTTCCTTAAAATCAGAGAATTTAAATTATGAAAAAGATGAGATAGATGAATAATAGGAACATAGACTTGTTGATTTATTTATAACAAAAAATGAAACTAATCAAAATAAGAGATTTGAGAATGATTTTATTGTTGAGGATTAAGATTAAAGTATTTGATGTTTAGAAATATAGGAAACATTTTACATTAAACAGCTCTTCGTTAAGATGATAGATTACTTGAAACATTAATTCAAGAATATGAAGCAGTAATTATAGAGCAAGCAAAAGACAAGAGAAAATAACAATAGAAAGATAAAGAGAAGGATCTTTTAAACAAAATAAATCTGAAAGAACAAGGAGATGAATTTGAAGAAGAAGTTGTGATTTTGGAATAAGAATGGGAGGATTAAGACTATAAAAATGATCCTGCAACTAAAAATAAAATCATCAATTATGTTAGAAAAATAGATCATTTCGGTTGTACTCCTATTTAAATTTGTTGTTTTAACAATGATGTAAGGTTAGTTGGCAAAAGAATGGCTTGTTTAAAGGTGTTAATCGAAAATGGTTCTGATGTGAATTCCTATAATCCTAATAATAGATGGGGACCTCTACACTGGTGTGCCTTTTATGGAGATAAAGAGAGCGTTAAAATTCTTCTTGAAAATGGAGCTCATGCTTTTTTATGCGATAAAAATGGAATGTATCCTTTAGATTTAGCAGGAAAAAATAATCATAAGAAGGTTTCAAGGCTTCTTGTTAAAAAATCAGTAGGATTTTTGACTTAATGCTAACAGTTCGATTCTGGTGAATTGAGAGTTGGAAATGAAGTGTATATATAATTCCAAGAAATCTGTTAAAAATATGAAGCCGAAGTAAAAAACCCTTTGCTTTACTGTAAAATTCTTTATTGGTGTTGTTTCTACTCCTTTAACAAATAAATAGATAGAATACTTAGGAACTTACCAAGGATTTATATTATGTACCCAATAAAATCTTTGGAAAGCTAAAGTTGTCTGCATGCGTGCTGTTTGAGCCAAAATTATGATGGATTATAAATAATTGTTAAGTTTGAGATTTTGCAAATATCCATGATGGGGCCAAAGAAAGATGCAGATAAGTAAGTTGAGAAAGACAAAAAAAGGGAAAAATTTTATAATAAAATCTTATTTGACGATTATCTTAAAACTTTATAATCTACAGATTTACCAGGAATTCCTTAATTGTTGTAAACTGAGTCTTAATCACTTTATAAACCTCGTTATTATAAGGAACTTAAATAATATTTAGCTTTAGAAAATAAATATAAGTAAAGTTTATTAGAACTTAAATAAAAATTGGAAGTTATTAAATCGGAAATAGGTGAAAATAAAGAAGTATATAGAGATTTTAAAGAATAATTTTGTAAAGATCTATTACAAATAGATGTATAGGATTTACATGGGAATACACCATTGCATTTAGCCTCTTTGAATGGCGATATAAAAATTATAAAATACTTGATAAATAAATTTGCCAATTCTGAGACTGAAAATAATGAGTTTTTTAGAGCACGTTAGCTGACTCGTGATTTAAACATACAAACTTTTTATGATGATTTGATAAAAAAAAATAGACATAAACATGATTAGGCTAAAATCTAGGAACTTAAATAAATCTTTAATAAACACAAAAAAAGTTCAATTAAATAATAGTTGACAGAAGAGTAAAAAAGAAATTTACAACATAATTTAAATCAAAAACAAAAAACTTAAAAACAAATTAAAAAATAATAAAAACAGTTACTCACAAAAACAAAGAGTAGCAAAGGCCAAAAGGGTAATGATATTTAAATAACAGCATTCAATTCATCTCAAAGTCCTAATAAAATAAAATAAACCTCTAAAAAAAAAGAAAAAACTGAATTAATAGAAAAATAAAATAAGCCTGCAGCAACAAAAAAAGTAGTGCCTATTTAAATTTAACCTGATAATAGCAAGTAGTAAAAGTATGTAGAGTAGTTGAAATATTTTTCAAGTTCCTTGTTTGTCCCTGAAATAGTACTTAAAATTAATAAACTCCCTAAAACAAGTATTTTTAACATGCTTAAATCCGTAACAGATGATGAGTAAAGAATTAAAAAGGCATAAATTGAAATGCAAGTAAATTTTTAGATTGCTTTATTACAGTCGGCAGGATTTGAAATATTCATGATGAAATCATTTTTATCCGAAAGCATAATTTACATTATGTTAAGACTCAATGAAAAATAATAAGAATAACTAGCATAAGAAATGGAAATATAAATAAAACTGGTAGACTCTTATGATTTTGAATGTTTCAAGAAGTCAGAGAGAAGGAGGTTTGAACCATTTAGATCAAGTCAAAGATAAAAAATTGCATATTAGCATCTCCTGAATTCTATAAATTTGGGATCGTTAATTAAATCTGAAATAGTGTAATCATGTTATCCTATGCACACCTCTGGTGGAATATAAATAGTAAAGAATGAATGGTAAAAATTGACCTCTGGTTTTATCCCATAACCATTTTGTTAAATTAATGATTATTTAAAAGAGGGTAAAGGAAGAAACTTTACTTCCTTAACAACAATGAGGCTGTATTTTGGAGAATAAATTTCATACTTTTTTGCTTGGTTAAGTTATATTTCTTGTATGTAACTATTTATTGCAGTTCCTGGTTTGATTTTACAAATTTATATATAAAGTGACTTTACATCTGATATAATACCCTATTGGGTGATTATCGTTACTATTTGGTCAACTGTTCAAGTTGAATTTTGGAAAAGAAAAACTTCTGAAATAAATACAAGATGGGGATGTATAGATGAAATGATGTTAGCTGAATCTTCAAATTATGAAGGGCCAATTAAGGCTAAATTTTCAGGAGATGAAGAGATCAATTTTATATCAGGGAAAGTAACGAAGCATCAGAGAATTAGTAAAATGGCTGTATATTTTGTTTTATTTATCATACTAATAGGAGTATTTTTAGTAGGTAGTTTTGGGATAGTATATGGAATAGATTTATTGAAATAGTAGGTAGTAGCATATAAAGGATTTATCTTTTTATTAGGAGCATTACAAGCTGTTGCAATATAATTGTTAAATTTGTTGTTTCATTAATTTTCTGTTTGGTATGCTGAATAAGAAAATCATAAATTTTAATTGACATATGAAAAATCATTGATTTACAAAAATGTATTTTTTAGATTTATCAATTCATATATGCCTTTAATCTATATCATTGTAACAAATAATGATTATACTTTAGAAGATATTTTTTATTTCTTAATTCCCTTAGTATTAGTTAAAAAAGCTTACTATATTTTGATTGATTTTTTGATTCCAGCTTTACACATTAGACTTAAAAATAATTAATATTTTTAAAAAATAAATGAAGAAATTTCTAAACAAAAATAAAATTATGAAATTTATTTGGATGAGATAGAATAATTTTGGGCAGCTGAAGAAAATGAAAAAACAGATGCTGCTTAATAGTCATAACTACTTAAATCAGCTGCAAGACCAGTTTTAAAGATTTAAAGTGAATAAATAATTGAGGAACAGCTGTCAAAAGGAAAGCATTGTCCTCTTGAAACTAAGATGGATACAGATGCGATAGAAATGAATTCTCATAGAGAAGATTTTGGAGGGACTTTGGATTATTATATGGAAGCTATTACTGATTATGGTTACTATATTTTGTTTTCTGCTGCATTCCCGATTGGGCCATTAATAGGAATAGTTTTGAATATGATTGACATATAAATGAAGCTTTATAAGTTAATTTATATTAGTAAAAGAATTCAAACAGAAAGAGCAGCAGGAATAGGAGAATGGTTAAATGTATTAGAATTTTTAGGAGCCTGTAGTGTAATCACAAATTTCGTACTTCTATATTTTAAACATAAATCAGCTACTCTTAGAATGTTTTCTAGTGATTGGGATACTCTTGAAAAAGATAATTTAGATCTTTGGTATTTTATTAGTTGCATTCTTGCCATCTCCTTAATAAAAATTTTAGTGAGAGAATTGATACCAGATAGGCCATAATGGGTGATAGAAGAGATTGATAAAATTAATCATAGAGATTTGATCTAATAATAGGCAAAGACTACTTAAAATTTAAAAGAAATGGAGCAAAAAGTTGATGATATTGAGTATAAATTTTAATAATTTTAGACAAGAAATCAAAACTTCGTTGGAGTAGGTAGAAATATTTGTAAAATAGGCAGAATATTAAATAAAATAATTAGATGCTGAAATAAGAGAATTGTCATAAAAATTTTAATATCTTACAAAATATAAAAAAACTGACAAATAAAACTAACTTATAACCGAATATGACATGATAGTCTTAAGTATTTTAAAAATGAGGTTTTATTAATTGGACAATGCTTTAATTTTAAAAAGGATTTAATAATTTTTAGAGACTAAAACTTATTTTATGTCTATTTGTTAGGAGTGTGGCAACAAATCAACAGATATTGAATGTATTGAATGTGAAGAGAATTTTTGTGCTTAGTGTTTTTAACAAATACATAAGCTAATAAATCAAGCTAATCACACTGTGATTTTAATTACTGCATCGAAAAAAATAAAAGAATAAATGTAATTAAGCGTTGTCAAAGAACCTGTCAAAGTAGTACCATTTGAGGAATCAAAAATATATAAGAAAAAAATTTAAACATCTGAACCAAAAAGAAATTGGAGAAAATTAGAATACTTCCAAATACCTCTTTAGGAGAATAGTGGTTATACTAAATTGAATCAACTTTATGATGATTTTTATTAATTTTATCTTCGAAGTGCAGGATTTGAATATAGGGACTTCAGCATTTGTCTTGATAAAATTTTACCCCTATAAAATTTAACACTAATGAAAGATGATTCATTAAGAATTGAGGATAAAATATTTTTAAACAGAACAGCTTTTTATTTGTTTAAGAAAAAAAAGAATATTATATAATTAGAGTAGTTCATTAAGACCTGTATAATTTTAGAAAATGGAACTTTTGAATAAAATTAATAATCTTTTTTGATTTTATCGATATTAATGAAGATGATACAATTACAAAGGATGAGTTAGAGAACTTACTTCTAACATCATTTATTCAAGATGTAAAAACTAATAAAAAGTTGGAGAAATGATAGACAATTTTTTCCCAAATTGTGCAGTTCGATAGAAAAAGAAATATTCTTAGAATTTTCGAATAGAGTACAAAGAAGCGATGAGTTGAAATCATATTTGGAATGTCTTTTATAAGCATAAACATGATATTGATTTCACAAAATATCTCTTATTATAATTGATTAAGCAGAATTTGATTAATCTTTCTTCCCTTTAGTCTTTACACTTCTATTTATTTTAACTAATTTATAAAATCTGTATTTGCTGGATTAAACTTTTGTTTTTTGTAATCTCAATAATTTTTAACATCTCTAATATTCATTCAAAACATTCTCAAAATTATTATGTGGAAAATAATGTTAAAATGAGAACATAGAATCAGTTGCATCGATAGTGAATAATTTCCCTCCTATATTTAATTCATCTAATTAATGAAAACTTTTCATATTTTGAAAGTCTTTTCTGTTTTCAATCTCTTTTATTGGAGGTAATTAGGATTAATATAGTGTATTTTTTCCTTCTTATGGAAATATTGACTATACTGATTTTCTTTTCTATGTCAGAATTGGTATATCGATATCTGAAACTCTAATACTTTAACGATTTGATTATCTTTTAGAATTTTAGGCCGTATCATCAAGTTGCTTACCAAATGTGGAACTTTTTCGTGATTATTGTTGTTATTGGAGTTATTTTTGGACAGAGTCTCTTTGATGAATTACTTCATCAACTTGTTTTTCATTATCAGAAGATGATTCCTTGGAGGAAGGGGAATAAAGAGATTAAGCCTTCTAGGTATTTTCAATAGCCGAGCCATCAACATCAACAGTATTATGAAAGATATTCAAAAACCTTTTTGTTGATCTTGTAAAAGGTGCTCGACTTTAATCTGAATGAAACATTAATTTTTTGATTATGACTTCAGTATCAGGTTTATAGAAAAGATATTTACAATCCCAAATCAAATGATGTTGATTGCAAGCAAAGCAAGTAAATTTTGAACTTGAATATTTGAATAAAACTTCATCTTTCATTTACTAAAATTTTTGAAAATCTATAGTATTATCTTTAATTAAATTTAAAAAATCTTCTCTTGATATTTTATATAATTAACAAAATGTTAAACTATATGCACTTGAAGATCTTTTTTAATTTGATAAGAATTCAATATCTCCAAAACATTTTCCTTTTGTAAAAACATTAAGAATCTTTCCTGAAGCGTCATCTATTAATTGGACTTCTCCTTTTTAAATTATGTAAATTGAATTATCATCATGATTATTTTATTAATAAATTAATTCTTTTGGAGTGGCTTATTGTAACTTCAAATGATCTGCAACTAATCGAATTGATGATTCGGTAAAGTTTTGAGTGAAAAATGATGCAGATTTTAGAACTCTAATTTGAACATCTTACAATAATTCTTATTTTAAGTTATTTGATAATTAATTTAGGACAATATTAATTTCATTTTTACTTCCTTATTATTCTTATTCATAAAAGTATTTTAAATAATTTCTTATTCTACTTTATAGAGACTTTTAAACTTCATTAAATCCCATATAGTGGTTAATTAATAATAGAGATCTCTTATAAACTAATTATTAACTGTCGAGATTAGTAAATATCTAGCCAATGGAATTCATTGAGAAGGCGAAAATTCCGCTAGCCAAAAACATCAACACAATTGAACAAAGTACTTCATAGATATTTTATCCTGTGACATCTCCGTAGCCAACAGTGACCATAGTAGCTGTAGCCCAATAGAATGAATAACCATAGCAATATGAAAGAGGTGCGCCTATGAGGTTGTACTTAGATATCCAGGATTCATGGCAAACTTCAACACTCTTAATTCCAACATAATACCAAACGCAAGCCATAAAATGAGCAAAGTAAAATATCACTATTACCAATTAAGCTAAATTAGCCAATTCAATCAATGTAGATTGGGTTGTGAGGGTTTCTTCATATGTTTTAATTTTCTTTTTTAATTTAAAGAAATTAAGCAGAAACTGCGTTAGTGCAACGAATTCTTTAATGCACACTACGTCAATTTCCTAATTTCGTATAATGATTATTAGAGTCGCGAGATATATAATATCTTCATAGAGTTCGTACTTTATAAAATACAGTAAAATTTGCCATCTATCCTTAATAATTTAACCTTAATCAATTATTCCTACATTTAATTTAATTAACAAATCAAAAACCATAAAGTATACTAAAGCTTGTTCCAAATTTAATATAGTTTCATCACTATCTGGTGAGAAGGCAATTTTGAATGGAACCCACCATAGGAGGAACATAATTTAGATAATTCTGAAAATTTGCCATAATAAAATAAATTTGCTTGTTGGACTAAAAGTTGATAGTCTTAATGAAAATCTGGGAGGTTCTACAAGTTTGGAAATAAATTATTCTTTCAAATTACAGGAATCTCCTAAATAGTTTTCTTTAAGTAAATTTAAGAGATTGCTCTACCCATTCTTTGGATAAATGTAACCCATGTTGAGGAGTCTATCCTTGACATGTAAAAGTATTTTATTCCTATTAATGAGTTATAATATTTTTTTTTGCGTACCAATATTAGGCATAGTTTTTTGTGGATTCTGAACTAGTGAGTTTTTTAGATTGATCATGTTAGTTGAGGGTTAACCCTATTCCTTTAATGGCGTATCTTGTTACGATTCCCATAACTAAATCTACGAGTTACCTGAGCATTTGTGTGGAGCTACGGGGGATTGATCAATTTAAATCAATTATGGTTGGAATTTGTCTCTTAAGTGTCTTTCGGAGCCTACATAGTTAGAGAAATATAACTTTGTTAGACCGAGATTTGGCAATCTTCAAATTGGTCCTCCATTAAATATTTATTAAGAATGCTATATATAAACAAATTCAGTCAACATAATCAAAATCGATAGCATTTATTGCTACATCTTTATGTTTTTTTACTATTTTCACTATTTCAGAATTGATTGCTACTTCATCATCTTATTTAATTTGAAATCTTGCTGTAAAGACTAATTTTTTTTCTTTATACTACCATAATTTTATTTCGGTGGGTTCGAAACCTCGATGAAGAAGCTAAAATTAATGAATCTAATTTACATCCGATTTAATTGCTTAAAGCACCTTCTTTCCTGAATATGGAACATGCATCAAAAGGATCTTACTTGTATCCTTTAAGAGGTTTATGGTGGTAGTTAATATGAGTAGCGATATTATGATTGAAGCTATAGGATCTGCCAAATGGAATTAGTAATAGTAAATTAGGAGGGCAGATATTATACATGCTACACTACCTAGAGCATCAGCTAAAATGTGTAGATATACTCCAGATAGATTGTGATTATGATCATGATGGTGTGTACAATGATGATGATGCTATTCTTCTAATTACTCATCAACATCCTCTGAATGAATATGTCCATGATTATGGAAGAAGAATAAACCAACTATATTAACCAACAAGCCTAAAAATGATACGACAAGCATCTTTTCTGGGAGTACTTCTTGAGGTGTTATAACTCTTTCAAATGATTCTGATATTATTTCTACAACAGCAAAAAGTAAAAACACTCCATTTGCATATCCTGATAACACTTCTACTCTCTCATATCCAAATGTATATGTTGAATTTGCTTTTCTTTTTGCCATAAAACTAGCAAATAAGGCAATTGCTAATGCACTTGAATCAATTAACATATGAAGTGAATCTGTGATGAGTCCTAAACTATTGCTTATCCATCCATATATTAATTCTACGAACATGAATGAAAAATTTAGTAACAATTGAATCATCAATTTTTTAGAATCACTGTTTTAATGAATGTGATCCATAAATATAGAAAATGAAATTTCATCAGGGTTTGTATTTCTAACTGGAATAATTAAATTTGGTTCATGACTTTCAAATATATTACATAAAGCAAGTATTATTAAACATGGAAACATGATTGAATGAGTAAAGGGATCAAATACTTTGGTCTTAAAATAATACATAGTATATAGGAAACACATAATTATACCCATGTATCTGGTTGTAATGGATTTAGTGATGTTGGATGTTATGTTTTAGAATGCTATGACAAATAGTGCAACTAAAATAATATTTGTAATTGGATCATCAATTAAACTATGACCATCTGTTTCTTCTGACATAATAATCTAAATTATTTAAATGTTTACTTCATAGACTGAAATCATTAGAATAATACACAAAGACATCACATAAGATAGAATATTGGATATCTCTTCATGTGTTTGATTTTAATATTTTTAGATGAGATATTTAGTAGTCTTCTCAATTAATGTGACTATGGTAAGTTAAAATAAATTAATGTCTGTTCCTTATAGAAACACCATGACAACAACAACATATTGTATGATTTTGATTTTAGTAATATGCTAAAAGTTCAATTAATCTGCCACGTATGAACTTTGTTAATAAGGTGTAAGTACATAACAAATGAAAACATAATAAGACTATAGAGGGATGAAAGATAATGAATGACTTTTAGACTGGCTATAACTATTATCTATCCTGGATGTGTGTAGGATTTGCTTCTTATTGTAAGTATTCTCCAAACAAACAATATAATGAAAGCTAGCATGAGTAGTGTGTTTATCTCATAAAACTTTGGTATGCTTTATGCATATGTTTCTGAGATTTGCATCTTAACAAGTTGTTGTATGAAACATTGTATAAATGAATTCATATTTATATTTGATGATAAAATGAATTTCATCTTCCTGACCATGAGGCAACTTGTTTCTTGAACATGACGATCACTTATTCAAGAATGACATTCTCCTCATCTCTCTTGGCTTTAGCTTCAGCATAATCGGCTCTCTTTGATTCTAAATCAGATTAAGCTTAATCGAGGGCATCTTGTGATTCTTGTAAAATGATCTTTGATTTAGCTTATTGGGCAAGGGCAGCTTAGATTTACTACAATAAATGAATTATAATACAGTGGCTAATCTATCAGCATAAACTTGCTTTCTTTCATATTCAACTTCTAAACTGGTAACTTCAGCTTCACTCAAGGACACCCATCCTGCTAATTCCCATGATGCACTGATTTCATTTTCTTCTAAGGCGGATAATGAGGCTTCAAGGTTGGCTTCTAATCCTTCAAGGACTGCTAAAACTTTTTCAGCAAGTGTGGCACCTCTGCTCACATCTTCTTATTTGCTGCCTAATTCTAAGAAAGTTTGGATTTCATTGTCAGTGAATGTATTACTGTAACCCTTGAGTTTTTGGGCGACACTTTAAACTTACACTAATTCGAAGGAGTCTCCATTGACGATGTATCCTGCAACATCTTGTTTAAGGAGTTTGACAACATCGAGGGCTTCTCTATTTTATTTAATGGATCTGACGAAGAGTTAGTTACTCAAACATTATTCGTCGAGGAGGACAGCAATTTTGCGGTGGATTTCATCTTGTCTTTATTCGTTCCATGCAAGGTAATTCTTGGTGTCTTGGAGGTCGGCTTCGTATTGTGCTCTATTCTCGATTGATTGTTGGAAGAGTTTCTAATTAAGGTTCTTGATCTTGGTGAATTGTTCAATTGTTCTGTGATAGGAAAATTTGCTTACTATGAGCCAACCCATTCGTCTGTTTCATTCTTCTAATCTGCGGCAAATTGAGCATCCTTGTTGGATTGGACTAGGTCATTCAGGAGACCAAAGACTGTGTCAATGGCATCACTTGCCTTGGTACCAGTTTGAAGCAATGCTAAAATCTAGTCTTATGTTGATGTGGCTGAGGCCAGACTAACCAACAATAGAAGGGCGATTGTCACTTTCATTAATTATTATTATTATATGCTTCAATCCAGACACCCTAAAAACGGGTAAAATTAAATTAAAATATGGATGATGAGGGATTTATTTCTGAAGAATCAGATTATAATTATTAATTTAAACTACCGCCCTCTAACTTCGAGAGCAAAGAAATTACACTACCCTTGCATACGATACCTCATAAATGTGTCTATTTGAAACATGCTTAAATTTCAAAATTTAACACTAAATACCACTTCAATGGATTATTAATGCAATGTTATAGATATTCACATTACAATCCTGCAATTAGCAATGGTATGTTTGATTCACAATTCGAATGTGGTAACTTATATGCAGCATATGAGATAAGGGAAAATGAATTTGATTTGGTATTATAGGACGATACAAATACCATTGGTTATGCACAATGGTTTTACTTTGCAGTTCATAATACTACTGGACTGCCACTAATCTTAAATATAATCAATCTTGTATAAATTATAGTAATTTAGATGAAGAACTATGTGTAACTTAAACATGAACTCTGTATTTAAATTTTCATAAATGATCATTGGTAATTGTTGTAGACTCATTTAAGAATTAAATAGTCCAAGTATTACAAACTCAAAGTATTTAATATTTGAACGTAGTATCCTGAGTCATCAAGATAGTTATATTAACTTACATTTAAAGTTCCAGCCAATTACATTAAGTATCGATTAGCACTAAATTAACCATATTCTATTGGAGATTTAAACACTTTCCTTAATCATAGATATGAAGTTTTGAGTAAATCACTGAGTGGAACAAATGTTCCGTTATTGAGATTTGGATCACCTCTGAATGACGCAATCGTAATTATTGCACGATAACATCCTGGAGAGACTGTTTCTTCATGGGTGTGTTAGGGATTGTTGGAAAGTATTAATTAATAACTGACTGATCAATTTCAAGTCATTGTTATACCACTATTCAATCCTGATGGTGTATAATGGGGGAATTTTAGATGTGATCTTTCTGGTCGAGATTTGAATAGAGTTTGGTAGAAACCTGATCCTGAAATGCATTATTAGGTTATTGAAGCCAAGAGATTACTTCATTCTATAATGGCAACAAGAGATATTGTATGTTTTGTAGATTTACATGGACATTCAAAGAAGTAAATTTATCAGTGAATTAGATTGAATTCATTTATGTATGCATGTAGAGGATCACAAGATGCTGTATAATGTAGGGTTCTACCTCATATTTTTTCTACTAAAAGCAAATATTTTGATTTTAGATCATGTACATTCTCATTAGAACCTTGTAAAATGAAAACAGCTAGAGCTTTTGTATATAAGTTAGTCAAAAAATATCATCCAGATAAAATGCATAACATTTTCACCCTCGAAACCAGTTTCTTTGGATATAGTGATATTTACTCAATAAAACAATTCTAGACAAATGATCTCATATAAATTGGAAGAGATTTATGTGCAACTTTGTAAGCATATTACACGAATATTGCATTAAGAGAGAGTGTAGCTTAAGAATTAGAAAAAAATCGATACATATATTAGTAATAAGATTTACATAATAATGAAGAAGCTAGTGATTCTGATCCTGAGAGTGGATTGTTAATAAGGAAGAAAGTTAAAAAATAAAGACCTGAAAGATTTGAATAAAAGGCTACTGTAATAAAGGAGACAGGTTTCTTTAAAAAGATGTAATTGCCTCCTTAATTGACTAATAATTTCGTTAATGCAAGGTACTTCTCGATGCCAAAAACATAAAATAGAACTATGAAAAGTCATAGCCTTCACTAATAATTAATGAATTACACAAAGGAATCTTCTGCAGATGTTACTCCTACTAATGGAACAAAATTAAAAACATAGTAATCCACGAATCAAGAATAACATGAATTAACTATGCCATCATTTAAGTAGGCTAACTTCTAGTTTTAAAAGAATATAATAGTGCCTCCAATCCACAATGGTTAATCGATAAAAATTAGAAAAATGACGAATCCTCAATTAAGTTAGTCATTTTAATCTAGTGGTAGACCAGTGTTACACAATAGCCCAGAGACTAGGCCAATATAAAAAGCATGGGATCCACGATTGATATTCGAGTTCAGTTAGAAAGTAAAGAGGAAAAACACACAAATCAAATTCCTATGATAATATTATACTCATTTGTAGCTGAATTAATGGCTCAATTGATCAAAGATGTCACGTTCTAAATGAATTTCTTCAAATGATGTCTTAGCTAGATTCTCTTTTGTATATGGATCGTTATCAATGAACTACTAAACAAGTGATTGGTCATTGGCATTCACAATGTAGTAGGCACCATTAAATGGAAAGAGTCCTCCACCAATAATCTATGCACCTTGTTTGACCATTTTATCAAGTAATTGTTCATGGGTTTATCTTAAGGGTACTCACATTGATGTATTGATACTTCTCATGTAATACATGTCTTGTGTATAAGTCTACTAAATTAGGAAATACTTGGAGTAGAGTGCAAATGTTTGTTTGATTTTTTGAGTATTCATTAAAATGAATTAAAGTGAGGCATCGACAATTCCAACTAAAATATTTAAGAACGCACAATGGATATCTAAATCACAATCAGTGAATAAACGTAAGAGTCCAAACTATCCATGCAGACGCTGGGGACACACAGCAGTGTTGCATGACAAGTACATGTATGTATTTAGTGGATGTGGAAAATCTGACAATTAGAGACAGTGGGAGTAGGTGTATCGTATGGATTGTCTCACTTTTTAGTGGGAGCGTATAAATAGTCCTTCACTCAAACATCCATCTGGAAGAGACTCACACTCATGTGTTTGCATGCTTAATAAACTTTACTTTTTTGGGGGGTCAAGTAATGACTTAATTATGGGTGACTTCTGGAGTTTTGATCTTGAAACTTATGATTGGGTTGAATTGGGTGTTCCAAAGGAGTTTTAGGCTAGAGAAGGGCACTCAATGGTCCCTCTTACTTAGCGCCTAATCTACATTTATGGTGGTTGGGACTCTGTACAGAACCTAATGACTGATTCACACTGGTTGTATGACATTCAGACCAATAAATTTCAGCGTATCATACATACTACCGGAGAGGAGCTCATGAAATTAGAAAGTCATTCAGCAAATAAGATAGGTGAGAGTGTGTATATATTTGGGGGATAGGGATAGGCAACAGGAAAGACACAAATCTTTTATAAGGATTTATATAAGTTAGATTTTGAAAATTTGAATGATATAAATGATGAGGAAGAAGATAAAGAACATGAAAATACAATCATAAAGATAGAGAAAATTAAATCTAATGGTCCATAGATCCCGACACCACGAGCATCACATTCTGCTGTGGCATATGCAGATCGTTTTTTATTTATAATTGGTGGAGAAGGGTAATAATAAACTTATTTAGATATCAATATGATTAAATAAAAGATAATGAGGAAGACATAATGGAACCTGAACAAGATGATGCTTAAAATATTGATGAAGAAGAGAAACCAATATATCCAAAAAATGATATATGGATATTTGAAACTGTGATGAAGGTATTATGTGAATATAATTAAGACATGGAGTAAACTTACACCAAAATGTAAATCTCCAGTATTTTAACCACGTTTTTCACACAGTTGTGTAGTATTTAAAGATTAATTGATAATATTTGGTGGATTACGTAGTATGGGTGAGGTGTTGGAAGATATAATGGTATTACATTTGAAGGATAGTGAAAATCATTTATAAAAATTCTCAAGAGAGGAAATGAAAAATGTATGCAAATATTGCCACTTGATTTATGGAATCCAATAAGAAGAGGAAATTAGTTTCCATAAAATAGCTGACAATAATGCTATCAAATAACCTCGTCTCTCCTTAGCTTTCGTTGATGAGATTTCTAAATTAATTAATTGCCCTATGGCTAGCTTTGCACTCTTCCTCGATAATGCAAAGCTTTCGGAAGCAAGTGAACTTAAAATAGAATACGTACAATTATAGAGACGAAAGAAGTATGCTAATACAGTAGAAGAAATACAGGACAAAACACCTGCAATTATAATTTTCGAATAAAATCCAACAGAAATGGATGATCTAAGTGATTTTCTATTCAATTTCGATCTACCTAAAAAGAAGTATTGTCTAAATCGATAGGATTGGGAGTAGATATGTCGTAATGGAGGGGAATCTCTGATAATTGAAGAATAAAATCAATTCAATAGAAAATAATATGCACTTAATTTCAAGATTGCAGCATTGAGATTAGGAGATAGTGCATTAATTTGTCATAAATAAGGTAACAGTTACAATGTTGGTCTTATCTCAATGAACAATCAACTTAATCCAAATGATGAAAATTTGACTTTCTATAATTATGTCCTTACAATGAATGGAGACAAGGAAAGAAAAGTTGACTGCCCAGAGAGCAAACATGTTCTTTTAAACGCAATCACGCACTTGTTCAGTGAGGAAGACTTTATTTTAAATTAGACTGGTAATTATACAAAAATCATTGTGTTCGATTTGCAAAGAGTACATGATAAATAGAAACTCTATGAATTGAATCTATACAATGATGACATTCTTTCTGCTGCTTATGCTGCTTTTGATTTAAAGAAGGATGATGCACTTAAATATCCTGACTATTCGCTAAAAGAATATATAAAGTGTTACTCCCTTGAATCACTTCCTTATAAGTTATTTTTACAAGATTAACTCATGAATGGCCCATGTTCTATAAAATCTAAATTAGAACCTAAATACAAAGTTCAATTGAATGATGAAAAATTGATAACCAAATTAAATGAATGCACTGAATCATACGCATTGTGTAGATTGCCGACGCAAAACTTTGGAATTTTCCTTTACTTTTAGGGAAGACTAATTAATCGTTACAAGAAACCTTTCGGAATCATGCCTGGTTAAATGGAAATAAGTGGATATTTGAATTTATGTAAATTCTTGATACCAAATATGACTTAAGAGGTATTTAATGTATGAATTTAGGGATTCCAAAATCAATACTTGAGTAGTATCCTCTATTAATTGATAGAGAACTTGGAACAAGAATGCGAACCAGAAGTGAGGAAGGAAGTGAAAATTATCTGAACAAAGATTTATTAATTTTAAATAATAATGGGTGCTAAACCATCAGTTCCAGAGTCAGTCAAGTAAATGAGTACAAAAAAAGACACACAATTCAAAGTCAATGTAGTCTACTGCAGTGGATGAGGATATGGATAATTTTATAGCTTTTTTGAGGAATGCCTGCAAGTCATCTATCCATAAGCAACAGTGGTTGGTGAATAGACACCAACAGTATTATATAACATTTATGTAGGTTTCTGGATATTTTGAAATCACTGTAACAAAAGATGGAAAGACATCTACCATACACTCTAAAAAAGGTGGAGATGGTATGTTCAATGAGAAGACTTGCTAACCTATATTGGAGAAATTGAAGTAATTCGTTGAATGAATAATAAAAACCAAAGGAACTACCACAAAAATAGCCAATATGATGAAGTTATGCTTAAAAAAATTGAAGCATAATTACTGAGACAAATGAGCATATTTATGTGTTAGTTATATGAGAATTTAAATATAATGAGATAAAAGCTACTTAAATTGCGCCAGGAAATGGATGATTACATGGATTTGGTTGTACTTAAGACAAAGAATATAAATCTCAATAAGGTTAACTATCTTGATGAAATAAATCATCGTATGGACACACTTAACTACTGTCCTTAAGAGCCACTTCTAAAAGACGCCTATTTAGTAGTACTGAATTCTAGATTGACACATCCTTGTGAACCTCCTGATCCTTAAAAAGTGTTTGAGTGTAATGGAAATGTTCACTTAAATCGAATATATGAAGATGTGACAACTGAGTTCAATTAATTAGAGTTGAGACCACAACCTGATTTAGTGTATACAATAGGTGGTGATCGACTTCCTTAACCAATGAAACGTATAATGGGTAAATGTGAATAGTAATCTCATACATTGGAGGGGACAACATAAGTGTTGTGTCTCTCGTATAGAGTAAATTGGGGGGAAAGTAAATTGGAAAAATGGAATGTTGTGACAGGACAAATGAGAAATGATACCTTCCAAATGCAATAAGCCGAGGAACAATTATTCCAGAGTTCATCAAGCTTTTCAGATCGATCAATGCCATGGGAACCATCTTATTAGTAAAATATGTATTGTAATAATTTAGCTCAAATAGTCATGAGTGATATATATATAATATTTAAAATTTCAAAATGGATGTCTATTCTCTCCTCAATGATATTGCTGATTGTGGTAACGTAACACAATAGCACGTGCACAGTCTTTATGAAGGGTTCCTTGCGAATCCAGGGTAAGATTATTTTGTAATGCTTAGGAATTTTTATAAAGAATTAGAGAATTGTTACCTAAAGATTATCAAAAACTTTTAAGGGACTTCTAAATAACATCGAACATTGTTTGAAAATGTTACAGATAAATTTATTACATTTTTGATAAAGAAATGGAATGAATCATCACTTCCCGCCCAAAAGACTCGTAAATAAATTAGTGCTGATAATACAAGAAGGTACATAAAATTTCTAGCCTAGTTTCCTACTTTAACTAATGTAATTATTTGCAGAAGGTCTTGATTCAACACAATTTGCTACAAGAATATGTTGTGGCAGACATTTATTCATGATATTAAGGTGTATTCCTCCATAATTATTGAACCTTCTTGTTGATGAGAAAACTGCATATGATATGCTCAATCATACAGTTGGATTATTCAAAAACTCTAAATTACAAAAAACAGGCAAAACTTAAAAAGGATTAGCAGTCAAGTTAGGTTCTTACTTATAACACATAGCATTTGAAGAACGTAAACAAGGTAAACTTAAACAAGCTATTATTGCATTGAAATATGAAATGGTACGTACTATATGTGAAGATGATAAACGAGAATTAAGATTGGATGCACTTACAAATACAGAATTAAATGAATCAACACTTCCCTTTATAATTATAAGAATAAGAGATGTTGATGTTGATGTTAGATTACAAGTGTTTAAAAAACTAATGAAAAATAAAAACTCATTAACCTAATTATCTACACTTGACCTCTATTAGGTAGTGTTTGATGGACTTAAAAGTAGTAATGCAAAGGTTGTAGATTAATGTGAAATATACTTACAACAATAATTTGGGAACATCATTTCTCAGGAAAGTGCAATGTAAGAGGAAATCAAACAAAGATCAGCTCGTAAATCCATCAATCCAGAATTAGCTAATAGACTTTATGAATCCATAAAGAGATTTCTTTCCTTGTTTTAGATAGAAAAGACTCTTATATTCCCAAATCTTTATTCAACTATTATGGATGCATTTAAATGCATCATGAAATCCTAATACTAGGATGAATTGGCTTATTATTTTAGAGATGTTCTTCGCAAGTTTCCATTACTATCTGGAAGTGAATTGTCATTTGTTAAAGTTTTGTGTAAAATGTCATAACATCCTGAAGATAAGATTCATTTACAATCATAATTAAATTTAATTGTAGATCACAACTTTCCAGATGGACCAGATTTTGCAACACTTTTCAATAGAAATTTAGATATTTTACAATTCTTTGAATTACTACAAATTGCATAATTACGAATAAATTAAGAAGAAATAGGTAGAAAATTATTATTAGAATAAATAACATTATTTATAAGTACATTTAGAGAAATGTAATGTCCAAGATTGACCAGTCAAAAATATAATGAAGTTTACGAAGACAGAACAGATAGTGAATTATAAAGTAGATGGTTTGCTTAACATCATTTTGAAATGCCAATAATCAAAAGCTATTATGAATTATTGACTCCTTGTATCAAAGTGATAAAATTATTGGTGACCCAATAAGATGAAATGGTAGAATTAGTTTTGTAAATCATACAAAATTTGCAAGCTCAAATTATAATTGATGATGTAAATTAAAAAGAGTAGGCAATTTCAGCAAGAAAATAAGAAAGACAAACATTAGAAGAGGAAAAAGAAAATCTAATGAAAAAAAAGAAATAAAATCTACCATCTCTCTAATTAAATGAATAACTTCTTGATTAAAATGAGAAAGCATTGCAATAGATATAATAAGAATACAATCAATTGCTCACCCATAATCGAAACCTTGATGTTCATTGCCTTTACTTATTGGATGCTTTGTTTAATTAGGTCGATATTGCTAATATAGAGGATAAAATGTTTATAAAATTGAAGACTTAAGTTGCTTCAATAAGTGAGAGACATAAAAATGGTGAAGACACATTGGCTAAATAACTTAGTTTCAGATGTTTAGGTTACATTCCACTCTTTGGAATAGATGTTGGGGGATCTACTGTTGCTACCCTGGCTAGAATATTAGATCAAACTATTCCATAATAAGATAATTTTGAAAACCCAATGACAATCACTGCTTTGAGAAGTCTTTTGGATGCTTTGCTTATGTATAATGAAGATCATACATGGATAACAGATTCAGAAACATATGGCAAGGCTAAAATACTTCAGATTATAGTAAAGTTTGCATTCAAATCAACAGGTATGGTGCAGGCTATTGCACTTGAAGGATTGTCAAAATTGCTTTTACATGATAAAATTCAAAAACCTCAAGTTTGGATAGCATAATTTTTATTTTTATGGTTTGATGCCAAATTGAGATCCTAAGAATTGCCCTTATAAATTTTGACAAGCTTCCTAAAGTTATACATTACTTCAAGTCTTTAATTCCTTGTAGCATTTGAAAAAGGTTTAGAGATTTATTTCAGTATATGTTGTTACTTACACTATGTAAAGGATCACATTCTTAATCCATAATTATTTGAAACTCAATAATGGTAGGAAGCATCAATGTTATAAGCTGCGTTATCAGGAATAAAGATTATAAGTTACAAAATGACTGGATAAAGACCTAGTCCATCTATGGCAGAATTTAAAGATCATTTAGAATTTATAGAATAATTAGACGCGGATTTTATTGGACCACAGGAAAGATTCATAATGTATTTATGTAAATTGGTGAGTGATCACAACAATATAGTTCTACATAAAATCATTACTTAAGTGACAAAGTTCTCTGATTTTTTAGAAATGTATGATTTACATGACAAGGAAGATAATTCCTCCAAATTTAAACCAAGAGCAGCATTTTATTAAGCACTTATTTTATTCTTGGAGCAATGTATTGAAAGATTGGAAAAGGCTAATTAAGATGTTAAAGTTGAAACTAGTTTTTTGGGAGTAATAAGAGAAGAAGTTTAATAAGAGGGAATTGCTGAAGGAAATTCATTGCGTGATGCAATTATGGGTGATTTTGACATTTAGAGGGAGGATGCAAATTAATTGGTTAAGGAAATGAAAAAAAATAATTTAATAATATAAGGATAAAAATAAGTAGATGAAAAGAAATTTGAAGGTAATATATAATTTAATTTAGGTGAATCTGATTCAGAGGATGGAGTTCGTAAGAAGAGAAAATAATCTAGTGATTCAGAAATCCCTGTCAAAAAAGGAGGAAACAAAAGAAGAAGATGATTTTATATATTAATTAATTATGAGTGACGAATTCACACCCAAACCAAATCCCTTTCACTTTACTAAGCATCTTAGTTCTAAGTGTGAGAGTGCTTCTAGATTGTCTGAAATTTCAGAAGATAGTAGTAGTAGATAAATGATCGAAGAAATTCGAAATAAATCTTAAACACGTTCTAAAAGACAGGCACGTATCATATTGCCTGAATAAACAAGCAGGCCATTTGAACCTGGAACTGCTACATTTAGGTTTACTAAAAGTGATAAAGGATTAAATGATAGTTGTTTTAGCGATAACTTAATGAAAGCTATAAGAGTGGAGAGAATGAAAAACCAATTCACAAATAACCTATTCACTAATTCATACATTATGAAATAAAACAAGAAATAACTTATTCATGGAAAATATGTAAAAGAGGGTAACAAAACGCCTGTTCTAGGTATTCTTATATATAACTAAAGAGACCTATGCCAAGTCTATGATTCCTGTAATCTCACCAACGAGTATATTTGTTGTTCTATGGGATGCCATAGGCACTATTAGTAATTTTCTGGTGTTATGGCTTGCTCCTTTTTTAATGGCTTTTTAAGATCATTCATTTCAGGAAAAGTTTTATTCTTTTGGGGCTTTCATTACTGCTTTTCTTGTATCAGATATTTTTGTTACTTTGAATAAAGGAATAATAATTCAAGGAATTGTGATAAAAAAAAGAAGGAAAATAATTCAATAATACATCAAATCACATGCCATATACGATATAGTAAATCTTTGTCTATGGTTACTCATATAACATTAATTTAATCATTACAATGGACTTAGAGAAGCATTGACGATAGCTTAAGTATATATCACTTATGTTAAAATTCAAAAGTATATATCAGAATACTTTTAGTATGTCTTCTTTAAGGGTGCATCTAGTTATTTGATGGATTTAGTTACACTAATTTTTTCAATATATTTCTTTGCTCACATAGCTGCATGTTGTTGGTATTACATAGGAGAAAGATCAGCTTAATTCATGGATAAATCTTGGATATAAAAATATGAGATAAATAATCAATCCATTATGCAGCAATATAATTATGCATTCTATTGGGCTACAATGACAATGACTACTGTTGGTTATGGTGATATTACAGCTTAGAGTCATTTGGAAATAGTTTTTGTTGACTTAGTAATGTTTCTTTCAAGTGGAATATTTGCATACTCTATGAATTCTATTGGAATGATACTAAAAAATCTATATGATGCTAAAATAAAATATTAAAGATCATTATTATAAATGAATACATACATGAGTAAGAATTAGGTTGATTTACAAATATAATCTAGAATTCGAAATTATATAAAATATTACATTGAAGCTGAACAAAATGAAAATCTTGATGATGTGAATAGATTGATATCCATTTTACCTTCTAATTTACAATAAGATTTAAACACAGATATTTAGACAAAAGTAATTAATAGAGTGAGGATGGTAATTAATCATTTCTCAAAATCTACTTAACATCTACTTTCCAAAAATCTTGAACTTGTGAAATTCACTCCAGGTGATGTCATATTTAAAAAAGGGGATTTGCATGATTAATATCTTTATTTTATTTTAGATGGAGATGTTTAAATTTGTGATGATTAGACAAAGATGTAATTTTAAAAAATAAGTAATAAATAGGCATTTGGTATTTACTAATTTTTTACTAACTTCCCTCCAAAGACTACCGCTGTTAGTGTAGGTTTTTCCAATATATATAGAATCAGTAGGCAATAATTTTTAGAGATCTTGCAATTCAATAAGAAGGATTTTGAGAAGTTTCACCAAATTAAGGATTAAATTATTTTCTAATAAAATTATAGAATATTTGATCTGAAGTGCCAAGTTTGTGATCGATATAATCACCAAGAAATTGATTGTCCTGTTCTTAGTTATAAACCAGACATGGAATAAAGATTTAAATCAGATGCTTATAGAAATCAATAAAACAAAAGATAATTCACTCATAGACAGGGTTGCAAAATCAATAGTTTTATTACATTATCTGCTGTGTAGTCATCTGTGGGGCAATTCAGAGAGGAATCAAATGGAGTTGAAGGGTCAAATTCTCTTTAATTAGCTATTATAGCACATAGATCAAAAAGTAATAATTATTCAGAAATTGAACAAAAAAAATCAACAGTAGGTATCGTAATAGAGGATGAAGAAGGTAACTAATTGGTACCTGATTCAGCAAGAAAAATATCAAAATGGACTGATATAGCCTAAAGTCCAAATGCAAAGCCTTCATAATAAGAAATTTCAATAAAAAGATAACAGCATCATGAAATGACCAGCATTGGCAGAGAATTCAATATGCTCGAAGAACTCTAACTCTACTCTAAATTTATTCGTTCCTCCTGTTAGACTGATTAGGTATAACATTATTAGTCCTACTTTCCTTATTGTAATGTTGATGTTATACTTAATTACGTCGAAAAATATAACAAAAAATACTAAAAGAAACTAGATAAGTTTATAGAAAACATGAATAAGTATACTTTCTTTTATAAAGTAAAACTTACAGCTCTAAAATTAAAATTGGCTTATTAAAAATAAATTAAGCATTCATGAGATATTATATATTACATCATTAAAAATGCTTCTACGAAAAGTTTTAGAAAGAGAGCTATTTCATTTGCTCTTACATTATTTCTGCTTTTGTTTTTTATTTGATTGGTTATATTTGGTGTAGTGAAAAATATTTATTGGTTGCACTAGGTAACTATTACTAAGAAATCTCTTTTTATTGAATTTCTTCCTATTTTATTTCATTAGGTTCAGGTCTATATTCTGCTTACAATTATCGGATTTGATTTTAATTAAATTCAGCTATTTACACAGAAAATTCTAAGTATCCATTGAGATTCACACCTCCAAGAAGCAATAATTAGGTCTTGTAAGCTATTGCAGAATGAGCTGCCCTTGTCCTTGGAATACTTCCATATATCTCAATTTAAACCCATTCCTTTTCAGATAGTTTATAGGCAAATAAATCATTAAAATATGGATTTTATTTTGAATCATCCCTTCCACCAAATATGACAACAATATTCATGTCAGAAAGATATGACGCTGAATGTTAAATTCTAGATTATGGTGCTTTTCCTGTGGTTTCAGGGATGATCCAAGGATTATTTGGTAAATCCAATTTAAGCATAGCCACAAAACTATCGTAATGTTATGTATTTTTCTATTCATCTATATAACATCCTCCAAAGCAATAAATCCCTTCATGATCAGATCCTTTATATGGTTTAGCACGAAACTCTCTTTTCTCAAATATATATTGTGGTCTGCTATAAGTGCAGATCAATTATTGAAAAGCTAACCCTTTTGTGAAAGGATTTTTCTATGTTTCGACGGGGGTCCACTTACAAAGACCTATTTTTTATAATAGACTTACTTAAATTCATATAATGGATATCATTAAAAACTGAAAACCTGCTTCTTATTCCACCCATTACTATAAGACCCTTTCCTACAATGCAACTACCAAATGATCTTCTACTTTCTGGAATATTTTCAATATTAGGCTTTAACAATTGCCAAGTTTAAGACTCTAAATCAAAAATTCTTGTATCACTGAGATTTTCTCTCAATCTCAAAGCTGAATTATACTGCATTTCTCCTCCAAAAAGTATGAGTTATTTGCCATTTATTGATGATTATTATTAATTATCATATGAAAACTATGTGGACAACTGCATAGGGTATCCTATACTATGTAAACAATGTCCGTATCGATTAAGAGGCATATCTCCACTTTATTTTATTTCCCTGAATCTCCCAGTAGGAATCTCATATTCAATCAAATCCCCCATAACTTCACTGCCTATGCCACCAAAAATAAATATTTTCTTTTGATAGTCGGCTGCCATTGTACTTTCTCTAACTGTAGGAATCCAGCTGTGGCTTAATTTCTGAAAAAATGCTCCATTAAAATACATAGGAAAGGAGACCTTCTTCTTAACTGCTTATGTCATAACACCAGTAGTCATAGGATTATCTACAAATGGTTCTATTCGATGAGGAACCTTTTTTATTTATCTTTACATACGAGTGGCAGATCTCATTTTCCTCTTCATATTATAATACAATTTACTATTAATGTTTCCTATGCTTCTTTATATTCATTTTTTTGCTTATAAAGTGTTTTACCCAATATTTGAACCATCTTCTTATTTTAACTTAAATCATTCCACACTGATGAATTCAACTAATTTGATGAATCCACGGAATATTAGGGCACAGGAAATTTAGGATTTAATTCATTAAGTGATCGAAAGCTAACGAATTATGCATCACCTGACTAAACTGTTATCTACTTTTTCGAATGAATATACATTTGCTTTTAAAATATCAGTTGTAGCACGAGTATTTTATGAAAAATCCAAGGTTGGAAGCTTTTATTAACTACTAAATCGCTATCTCTCAGTCATATAAATATTTATAAATAATTTCAACTTTTTGGCAGTATACTTTGAGATTGCTTGAGTAGGTTGTTTTTCATCTTGGAAATACGAATTTTAGCTGTAAAACCAAATGACTTCTCTCCCTTTGATGATTTGTTAAACTCCTTAATCAATTGGTTTTGAAAATCTAAAACTTAGATCATTCTCTTAAAATTATTATGAGGCAAATAATTCGTATAGTTCTGCAATTTATCTAGTTCAATTATCGAGAAATCTTTTTCTTCATACACATAATCGAGCATTCTGAAGGAAGATGTTTATTAGACAGCCTATTGAGATTACATTTATAATGGTTGAGACTGATTTGTAGAATTTTGATTAGATAATTCTTTGACTATACGAAATTGATTGACTCTCATTGGAGTTCCAGCTTAGAGTTTTTATTTTATGTTTGTTGCGCTTCCTAAATTTTACACTATTGTAGTTCTTTTTCTAGGGGTATTTCTTATTTATAGGTTAGTACTCCCAATAAATTCAATTTACTTTTATGGCTAATCATCGTCAATTTAAAAATCGTTTATTTTTGACTCTTTCCTTGAATAAATATCATTTTAATCAAGTAAACTATTGATCATAAATTATTAAATTGACATTTTTATTTCTTCCAAGATTACTCGACTGTTCATTTTATAAGAATTTCTCAAAAAATCAACTCTTTGCTATTAAAAATATATTCTATCTTCTTTTTTTATCTTAGAAATAATATTTGGTTAATATGAGAGCAATGGACAGTTTTGCCTAAGATGAGTTCCTCTATTGCAAAACTGGCACTTGTAATTCAGATCAATTAAATCACAATTATTCATTGCATTATCTTTTATGGATTGAAAAATTTCTAAATCTCTTTTTGAATCTCGAATCAGCCTGTAGAAATCGTTTTTATTCAATTTAAGTAGTTAACAAAAGTCACTGCTTATGATATCAATATTTGGATCAACAAAACCAGTGAAGAATTCATATTAATTGAAAGTTTCTCCGGCATTTAATCCATAAATAATTTAATTTGACTATGATTTTACAAAATTTACTTTGCCTTTGATAATATAAAATCTATGAATATGGATAGTACTATTACAAGTGCATTTCTTCAGTGTTGTCCCCTCTCTAAATAAATTCCCCAGGGGAAAATTAGACAATTTTAACAATGCTTTGTATTTCATAAAGCAGAGGTTTTGTGAAATTCAGTGTTAAAACCTTGATATTCTTAATAATTCTTCCTAATATATCAGAGTTTAATTCTTGCTGTAAGCCAAGTGATAATTTATTTACTAATTTATTTGCATCTATATTTTCTGATTCTTGGCTGTAAATTAAATACTTCAAGTAGTTGCGAACTTTGTTTTGGATTTAATCATTTACATTGTTAGTCCTCATATATTGATTCATGATAACGATCGATTTTCTTCAATTAAATTATAACATACTTGTAATTTTACTTAACATCATTAAAACCTTTAAGCAAAATTCCTATGGCATTCATTGAATAAGCAAATATACAACTTGATAGAAACATTGCTACATTAGCAAATACCATTTCATAATTATTTTTTGGTGTTATATCACCGTACCCTACAGTTGTCATAGTCATTGTTGCCCAATAAAAAGCGTGATTATACAAAGTCCAGATTGATGAAGTTTCAAGTTCATTATCCCGAATCCAATTCATCCGTTCCTGGGAGGAGTTTTAACCAATCATAATCCAAAAGCAAGCCATTATGTGGGCGAAAAAATATATGCTTAAAACCAAAGTTATCAAGTCGAAAAAATATCCACCAAAACCTCTTTAGTAAAGTTTTTCAACTAAAGTGTCATACATTTTGAAAATTCTAATGAACAATATAATAAGTTGCATTATAGCAAATAATTGGATGGCATCATTGGATGATAATAAATCAAAGGTAATTAATGGCCAAATGATGAGTGATATGGAATCAAAAGGAGCTTAACGAATCAAATAATTTCGAAATATTTATTTTCTTGTGTTAATAATTTGTCCCTCTTTGTAAATCTCCTTATTTAGAGTCACTATAGCTTCGATTGTAATTAGTGTTATAAATACACATCCCAAAGATGTGTAATTTATTTCTTTTGTATTTGGAAAGCTAATAATTAGGGAACAAACCCAAAAGGAGATAAAAGAAATAATTATACTCAATTATTCCCAATAAAAGAGTAAAGAGTTGGATGGAGAGATCATATATTTTTCATTAATATTGAACAAAATATCTAAAAAATATGATTTCTTATTACTTTAGGGTACAAATTATCCTTTTTGTAAATACTTTTCTATGGTCAGCAATTAACCTTTAAATTTGTGAGGTATGATATAGGAGTATTGCATGAGATTGTTTTTGAACTTTTCAATTATTTTGTTCCTTTTTGCTATTTATGTAAATTTAATGCTATCAGTCTTTCTTGAACCTCTTCTCTTCTCTTGAACTAGAATTTACTCTTCATTTGATTCATTTAAATGAGGGCTCATTATAACTTCATCACAATTTCTTTCACTTTCTTGTTAAATATAAGAATCTGAGCAATCCTTAACATATCTAATATAAGAGGATCTCGGAGAAAGTTAAGGTCCTCTTGGCATGTCTGTGTTCATCACGATGATACTTGGAGAATCGATCATTGGAAATTTAACAATATGAAAATATTATTAATACAAATTATATTGTATTATAAGTTAGTGAATCCATTTACAATTTTTGGTGATTTTTGCTCTTTCATTCAAATCTTAAACTTTTAATGAAAATAAGTTGCAAAGCTTTGACTCTAATATTTTAATTATTTGGTTACCTCTTCAATAAATGTTTTTTCCAAATTTGTTTTTTAATTTAATTTAGCTAAGTAATTGATGTATTAATTCTGTTGCAATCAACGTAAATGAAGAATTCTAGAAATATCAGCTTTCAAGGAAGACAAAAAATAATTCGACAAGTTAGCTTCAATTTAACGAGGATCCATTTGCAACCAAAAAGTGTTCACAACTTTATAAATTTCTGTTTGAATTAGATAAATATATCCACAGTAATGTGTTCAACTTAATTTTTTAATTTTCTTGAAGAGAGCTTCTAAAATTATTCATGAAATAGGCTAAAATTGTATTATTGATTAATTAAATGAGAAAAACTAAAGGTGAATAATAATATGTAATATTAATTTATATGAAATATATCTTCTGAAAAAAGTTCATATAAATGCAAAATTTAATCCTGTAGATGAACATTATTATATTTAATAACATAAATGTTTAACTTAGTTCTATGGAACATGGTTATTATGCTGTTTAGCAACAATGTTTAAGGTAATGAAGTTAGTAATATTGTAGCAATGACTGATGCGACAACAGACTCAAGCTCAGATGCAGTAGTCATTCTCTCAGTATCCACCGTGCTTGGATAAGAAAACTCTAATCCAACAGGTTCAATGATGGGTGGAACAATTCTTTACATGAAAGTAAGCATATCTAAAAATATGCATTTTAGGTTTCAGGTCTAGATCAGACAGCCAGCAACAATGCAGTGTATATTGGTAAGTACCCTTGTGTTATATCCGATAAGGGGGTTAATGGACTCTTCATGAACTGCAGAACAACAAAACCAGATGCTGATGACACTAACTTATCCAAACTCTAAATAGTGGTTCGAGTATCAGGTAAGGCGGACTCAGTGTGTACATTCAGTGGCACATATTGTCAGTACACATACTCAAATTACTACACTCCATAATTATTTTATGTGACTCCAAGATCAAACTATCCCCGACAACTGAGCTATTGGAGGGCTAAATGGGCTGTCACTAGCAATGTAGTACAATAACTGAATGGATAATTTATGGGAAGTAACAGATGTGATAGGTTTTCAATATAAGATGATTATCCAGATGAAATCAGTTTTTGGGATGATATTGTTGTATGTCAAGTTTCAGCTGAAATATAAGCTGGTTACTATCCATACTCAATTTATTCTCAAGTAGGAAATTAAACAAATGATGTAGGAGTGAAATAAAAGAAAGTTTATTCTGATGAAACATATGATTCCAAGTAATAATTATAAATAAATGTAGAATACTTCCACTAATCTCATCGATAAACACCAATTTTGCTTCTCCATAAGGGCAAATCTTATAGATCAATGGGTATGGTTTTAGTCCAATTGCCTCCAAAAATATTGTCAAAATTTCAGGTCAAAGTGCGACTATAAAAGTCATTTCTTCGACTCCAACATAAATTCTAGTATGAATTTAAAGTAATTTTAGGCTAAAGTACCTATTTTGGATAGTTTACCAAGCTCCTCTGCCTTAACAACATCGACTCTCTATATTTAGGGTAGCGGTCTTTTTTATACTCGTTATGATTTAAGTAGCTTGACAGCCCTAAACGGAAATTGTGGATCCTTTAGAACTTAGGTTCTTAGCAATCCAGGTCAATTAACATAATTTATAATTGCTGATGGCATCTATCCAGAACCAGATGTTTAAAATACTTTTGGAACATATTATGGTCAGTATTTTAGAGGATTCTTGAAAGCTCCAATTACAGGAAATTATAAATTTTATTTAGCATCAGATGATTGTGCATCATTTTTCATAAATACTTAAGCAACATTATAAGCAACCAGCTCTGAAACAGCTGTGGCAAGCAATTGGTGGAACCCATACAGAAATTATTGGTATGAAGATCTTCTTTACCCAACTAAAACACCTAAATCAATTTCAGAAAATATTCATTTATAAGAAGGATAATATTATTATGTTGAATTGTTTCACACTTAAACAAGTAGCTCAGGTTACTTGACTTTATCAATGGAAATTGAAAACCCAAGCGGAACTAGAAAATCAAATTCTCTTAATAGGTTATACTCAATTACCACATCTTATTCACCAGTTAAAGAAGTGATTGAATTCACTTTGTACAATTCAAATGGAAATACCCCATTGACTGGAACATATTAACTTCAGTTTACTTATGGGGTTAAAAGTCGCCATAAACAGGGATTTATTATAATTACATAACAGAATAACTCAGTCCAACAGCCTCAGCATCGACAATTGAATCAGCAATTTAAAATTGTGGAGGAAGTTATCTGGTTTCTGTGACAGCTACAAAGGTCGATTCAACTGGAGCAGCTTTGGCTGATAGTGTAACAGCCTATGCAGGATATAAATATATAATCACTTTTGATTCTCACAGAGGATAAGTGGAATATAGAACAGTACCTAAATTATTGTCATCTTTGACTGGAGGAACTGTGTTTAAAAATATATAAAATACTCAAGAGCCTGCTGATCCAATTAGTGGCAATTTAGAAATAAAAATGAATATTGGAGGAATCGATAACTTTTTCTAGGTTGCTGATTTGGATTATGCCTTACCATACAATGTAGCAGCCTCAGTATTGGCTGATAATATTTAACGAATAACAGGCGTTCGTCCATGGGTATGGACAGAAGGTAGAGCCTAGGATGGGTGGACATGGAGAATCAAATTTAGAAGTTATGTGAAAGACTTAGTAGAAATAACTGCTACAAAAACAACTTTGACCTCTGGAAACGGTGCAGTGACTGTGACTGTTGAAAACACTGTTTAAGAAAGTAATAATTTATTATTCGAACCTATCCCAAATGAGCTATTATTCACTTATAGTACAGCCCCTTAGGTTTAGGTGATAACTAATGACATTTTGGCTGGTTGTGAATAAGCAACAGCATGTGACTTTACTTTAGGCGATACCAGAACACCTACTTTAACAGCTTATTCTGTGACTGGTTCTGTATTATCTTTAACTTTACAAGCTGGAACTGATTTACCTTCGATTAAATCAACTGATTAGAAATATCATTTTTAGGTGCAGATTGTTCAGACATTAAAGTGACTAATGCCTAATCTCCATTTACAATCACTTGCAATCTAGAGTAATTAGATGGTTAGAATATTTAAGAAGCTGGAAGCAATTAGATTCCTGTTGTTCATAATGTTAATATAGGATATTCTTTGGTTTCTGGCACAGTAACTGGATAGGATATTGGTCTTACAATAACCTCTGTTACTCCAAATTCAGCATCACCTGATGGAGGAACAACAGTTACAATTACTGGAACTGGGTTCCCTAAAAATTTGGAAAGAGTTTACACTTTAACAATAGGAGGTCAACCTGCCACACCTATATCAATAACAAACCAACAAATTGTTGTTATCACTCCTACTTTACCTAATGGCGAAATAATATTGGTATTCAATTCGAAAACTGTCACTGACTCTTCCTCCTTCACAGTTGATTAAACCAAAAGAATAACATTAGAAAGCTTAGAACACAATACTATGAGTCCAACATATAGAGGATTATTTACAATTACTGGTACTAATTTTGGAACATCTAAGGATGATATTACTGTAATATTGGTTAATACTGAAAAAACTTATGATGCGAAAACAGTTTCAGTTTCTGACACATAAATTGTTGTCTATTTAAGAGGAGGAATGCCAGGAACCTATACTGTTGTTGTTACAAGGAAAAATTATGGCAGATCGTATGCAGCAAACAATGCAAATTAATTTTAATACATCATTCCAGTTACGAGCGTAACACTTGCTGATGGAACTTCCCCCGCCAAAGGATCAGAAGCAGGAGGTCAAGTAATAAAAATTACAGGATCGAACTTTGTTTAAGGATCAACAATTGTTTTTATTGGTAAAGCTATCAATTGGATTTGTGAAATTGATGACACAAGATTTACCAGTTCAGAAATATATTGCACAGTACCAGCTAAAAATGAATATTATAATAATGATCCATAAGAAGTAGTTGTAACATTAGATATTACACTTGAATCTGAATGTACAGCAGCTGATGCAAATAATTGTAAATTCACATATGATAGCAGTTTGAATCCAACAATATCAGCATACCCTGCTAATTCAGTTCCATCAACTGGTTCAAGAATTTTAACAGAATAAGATTAATAAAAACCAGATTATTAAAAATTAGTAACTCGTAAGAGATATTTATGGACAGAATAATCAAAAGAAAAAGGAATTAATCATATCTTAAATCATGGTAAATCTGAAAGAAGAGATATGCTTTCATCAGTTGATCTTGTTTTATCAAATATGAAAACCTATGCTCCAGGAGATACAGAAACATTGACAGGAACAGGTTTGACAAGTGCAGTAAATGTTGTATTTGTTGGACCAATCACTAAATCAATTGTGGCTACTGTTAATACAGATACAATTACATATACCATTCCAGAACTACCATAAGGATAATATACAACCTATATTTAAACATAAAATGGTTATGCTGATAAAATATGGCTTACTGTTATTGAATTAAAGATAGTATCTATTCCAGTTGCAGCAATTGGTGGATAATTATTAACAATAACTGGACATGGATTTAATGCTAAACAATCTCCAATCGTAAAAGTCGGTTCTACTATTTGCACAAATTTATAAATTGTATCATCTACATAAGCAACCTGCAGAATGGCAAGATAAAGTGGAACTGGTTAGAATGTAGTTATTTCTTAATTACCATCAGAAAATAATTCGGCAACTCCAATAAGTTCCCAATTTTGGCTTGGCCTCACAGGCACAACTACAGCCCCAGTTTTTACAGCAGTAACTGTAAATGGTGCAAATACTTATGATAGCACCAAAAAGGTATATACTGCATCTGCTGGAAATGTAGTTTTAGTAATTACTGGTCAAAGATTAACAGGAACTACTTAAGTAGTAACATTAGAATATCAATCTAATTCAATTGTTGGTGTATTATCAGCTTAATCTGCAACATCAATAACAGCAACATTTAATAATTTACCTGCTGGTGTTTATTCAATTAATATTTAACTTGATGGTGCATATGCATATAATAGTGATGTTACTAAATAAGCATTAATTGTATCAGCAAGCTTACCAACATCAAGCAATCCAACAGTTTCTTATGCTGGTGGTGCAAGTGTAACATTTACAGGTTCTGGATTTGATACGAATAAACAATATAATTAAGTTTCACTTTGTGGATTTGATTGTCCAATTACAAGTTCTACATTTAATTCAATCACTTGTGAAGCTCCAAAAGTAGTTACTCCATCAGTTTTAACATAATATACAGCTTTATAAGAAGCAGCCAGATACATTAAGGCATCAGAAGTAACTTTAACAGCTGATTCAACAACAAATGTTGCTAATTTCTTTGATCTTTTACAATCAACTTATTATACTTCAGCAGCTGCAACAAATTGTTTCGTCTAAGTTGATTTTGGAACAAGTAGAGTTCTTAAATTACATCAACTTAGATATGTTCCAAGAATTGATAAATTAGCAATTTCATTAAAGGATGCTGTATTCCAATACACTTTAGATGGTAGTACTTGGGTTAATTTATTAACAGTCGATTAAACTGTTCATACGGGATGGAATATTTATGTTCCAGCAGCTGACATATCAGGAATCAAAGCAATTAGATTATTTGATTCAAGAGGATCAAGTGGATCATCTTGTTAATTAGCAGAGATTGAATTAAAAGGATGGATTTATTCAAGCAGCACTAATGCATATAATGTACCAACACCTTGTAGTGCAGCAATCACAGTTAATGGTTAATCTATTGGAACAGTATCAAATGCTGCTTCATACTCATCAAGCAGTGTTCCTGTAGTCAATACAGTATCACCATTATCTGGTAGATTTACAGAAGAAGCTGTTATTACGATTGCAGGTACAGGATTTGTAAGTGGATAAACAACTGTTACTATAGATGGGGTAGTGTGTACTATTTAAACTGTTACATCAACTTAAGTTGTATGTAAAACAGGAATAAAAGATTTAGGTTAAAACATGTTGAATGGTGTATTTTAAGTTAGAGTAAATGGTAATTTAGCTGTAAATAATTAATAATTTATTTATGCTACAAAATGGTCAGATATTAATACATGGGGTGGTTATGTATTCCCTGGTGATGGTGATTCAGTTATTGTTAATATGGGATAAACTCTGATTGTAGATGTTAAAACACCTAAATTAATGTAAGTATTAGTTGAAGGTACATTAACATTTTCAGATGAAGTAGATACATCAATGGATGCCCATTATATTGTTATTAGAGAAGGTAAATTTAATATTGGTACAGAAACAACACCACATCTACATAAAGTATAAATAACATTACATGGTGTTGAAACAGATACATAAATGCCAGCAATGGGTAATAAAGTTTTAGGTTGTCATTAATGTTAATTAATTATACATGGTGAAGAAAGAACACCAACATGGACATTATTATCATCTACTGTGTTAGCAGGAGCAACATAAATTACATTAGATGATGCTGTTGATTGGAGAGTTGGAGAATAAATATTTATTACATCAAGTTAAACTGAGCATATGTAAAGTGAAAAAAGATATATTACTGCAGTTAGTGTTGATAAAAAAACATTAACATTAGATTAACCATTAACATATAAACATTATTCTGCAGTTGAAACATATGGAACTGAATAATTCCCTATGAAAGTAGAAGTTGGTTTATTAACAAGAAATATTGTTATTTAAGGAGAAGAATCAGATGTTAAATATGGTTATCATTTAATGATACATGGAAGAGCAGAAAAAGGTTCAATTGGAAAGATTTCATATGCAGAATTCAGATATGGAGGATAACCAAGAATTATCGGTAGATATCCCATTCATTTCCACTTGAATGGAGAAGTAGATGAATCATATGTTATTGGTAACTCTATTCATGATTGCTATGCTCGTTGTTTAACAATTCATGGAGTTCATTATTTGAAAGTTTAAAGGAATGTTTGCTATAATACATTTGGACATGCTATTTTCTTTGAAGATGGTATTGAAACAAATAATGTTGTCGAATACAATTTAGTAGCCAGCACTAAATAATCATGGATTATGTTATAAACAGATATTACAGTTGCAACATATTGGGTTACTAATCCATAAAATATATTAAGACATAATAGATCAGGAGGATCAGAATGGTATGGATTCTGGTATGAAATCAAGAACAATCCAGATGGACCTTCAGCTACATCAGATATTTGTCCACCAGGGCTTAATATTTTAGAGTTTGATGATAATTGGTCTCATTCTAATGGTAGATTTGGTATCCGTATCTTTTAATTGGCACCAAGATAATTCCCATGTAGAGATGTTGCAAATTGGACTAATCCTGATCCTTACATTGATAATCCAAGTCTTTAGGCTGTATTTTCTAATTTCTATACATGGAAGAACAATGAATGTGGTATTTTAGCTGAAGAAATGGGTAATGTATTGATGAAAAATATCATGATAGCAGACTCTAAGTTTGCTGGTATTTAAGCTCACAAGGGTAATTGGTCAGCTGAAGGTGGTGTGTTAGATAATGCACTTATAATTGGAAAATCGAATGGAAATGCAAATTCGGATGATTATTATGATGGATCAAGAGCCATGGTCGTTCCAAGAACAAATGGATTCTTAGCAAAAAATATAAGACTTTATAATTTCGGAAGTAATACTGCTTTGATAGAATCATGCTCAGTTTGTTGGAACATGAAATTATGGGTTCAGGGTGGTAAAAACACTCAATTTTAGAATGTTGTAACACATAATTCTGAAACAGCCAATAGAATTTTCTGGCAGAAACATAGAAGAGAGATTTTCTGGGATATCGACGGAACAATTTCAAATACTCCAGGAGGTGCTTACATTATTCCATATAAAAAACATATTGATGGTATTCCAGGATGTACAACCCACCCTGAGGCATTTTGGGATAATTCAATTATATGTGCCATGAATCAAGTTACAATTAGAGATGTACTTGTTAACAGTCCAGTACCAGTTTAAGATTTTTAAGGAGTTGACATGAAATTATATAGATTAGATAGTAGTAATGTAGCAGTTAAGATGGATCAGACTATTGATGAAAATAAATATATTCATGGAGAGACAATGATGATAATAAAAAAGAGTCATGATGTGAAAAACTCATTTGCAAGTGTTTTTGCTACTGGATACACTTATAATGTACATTTCAAATTTGGAGCAAGTGATCCATTAAGTATGGGTGTGTTTGCTTCACCTTATTTCACACCAAGTGATAAGGCAATTATCTTTAGATTCAATTATTCTGCCAATAGAGAAACGTTTGATATTTACAGACACATCGGGGATACTTTCCCTCTTAATTACACCAAAGTTGCAGCAATACCAGATACAAACACATGTAATTAGGGAGATTGGTATAATGATAGAGCTAATAAATTATTTTTCCTATGTTTATCTGGAAAAAATAAAATGAAATATGAATATGTTGAAGTTTAGGCTGTCATATGCAGAGACGAATGCAGTAGTCTAGGGGATGTAGCTTAAGAGGATGGTTATAGATATTGGTCAAGTCCAGATACATGGATTGATGGAAAGGTTCCAGTAGAGGGTGATAGTCCTATTGTTTAAGCTGCTTATTAAGTGATTTTAGATGTAGATCCACCTAAATTAGCTAATTTAACCGTGCTTGGCTCGTTAATATTTGATGAGAGAAGAGCTTCAACCACTCTATAGGCAGAAAGAATATGGGTTAGATCAGGAAAATTATTAGCTGGTAATGCAACTAATCCATTCCCAGGAAAAATAAATATTATTCTAAATGGTGAATTTGGAGATAATCCTCTTGTTATTGATGCTGGTATTGACGTTGGAAATAAAGTATTGGCTGTTACTAAAGGAATTGAATTATACTCTACACCCCCAGGAACAGTATGGACTAGATTAACTGCCTATGCAGATGCTGGAGCCACTTAAGTAACTGTAGCATAATGTGCAGATTGGAAGGTAGGAGATGAAATTGTTTTTGGACCATCAGGCAGTGATCCTGAATAAAGAGAAAAACGTACTATTACAGCACTTAGTGGCTGCTCAATAACTTTAAATCAAGCACTTGAATTCGATCACTATGGTGCACCTTCAGTTACAATCAATAAAGGAGGGGTCGGGTCTTTAGACATGAGAGCTGTGGTTGGCCATTTAACAAGAAAAATTAAAATTGAAGGAGGTCCAAGTGTTCATGGCCTAGGATGCAGAGTTTTAATTTATTACTTTACTGAACCAGAAGAGTAAATTCCAAGAAAAGGATATGCTATTCTTCATGGAGTTGAATTTAATAATTGTGGGCAATATGATACTCAAAGAAGTGGGTTAGATTTTAGAAATCTTAACAGCGAATTAGTCAAAACACCCAGTGAAGTAGTGGGATGTTCATTCCACGATACTACAGGAATGCTGATGACCATACAAAACTCGTAATACATCTCTATCTTGAACAATATATTCTTCACAGGAATTAAAGCATTAGTTCAAATAAATAACAGTTAATACATCAAATTCTAAAATAATGCTTTAATTTATGTTAAAAAAAGAGTCCTTGCTGAAAGTTTCATTGCTAATTGGGCTGTTTTAGGAAACTTTGTATATGAGGGCGAAACAGTACCAACCAGAATGATAAGAGATATTGTCGATATCTCAGGAAATGTTGGGTAAGGTTCCTAAGACACAGGTTTCTTTATAATGGCAAGCGGTTGTGCTGATGCTTATTAAACATCATTTTTTAATAATGAATGCTCAGCATCTGTGTTAGCTTGTTTCGGAGCACGTCAATCAAGTGGATAATGTGATTACCTATAAGGTTTATCTGCTTATCACAGTGGAGTAGGAATTATGTATGCAATCAATAGTGCAGAATCTAAATTAGATAATTCATTAGTTGCTGAAAATGCTGAAGGAATAGTATTAAGAAGAGGTACTGATAGCATTTAAGATAATGTTATTTATTTCACAAACAGTTATGTTACCGCCTTTGCAAGACCCGAATGTCCTAAATGTTATTCAACCTAACTCAATCCTTAATGCAGTTTAGCTTATGGAGTGAAGATGGGTACACTTTCAACTTCTGCTGCTCCCCCAATTTCAACAAAACCATCAGATGCTTTTGATTCTATATGTACAATTCAGAGAGTAGATTTAAGAGTTTACATTAAGAATGTCGAATTTAATAGTTTTAGATTGACACATGATACTGTTCCTTAATGTGGTAAGAATTCAGTTTTCAAAACTAATATTAAGGCACATGATATGACTGGTTAACATTATTTGGTTAATTCCCCTTGTACTAATTGTGAATTTGATTCAATCCTCTATAAAATGAGAGATTCTGATTGGCACAAATTAGGTTGGTTTGGTGGTTGTGGGTCATTTGAATGCACTGGTTAAAAGAATGTATTGATTGAAGATTAAACTGGTGAATTCTTTGGACAAATTGGGTAGGCAATTACAAATAATACATATTTTGGTCCAAATGTTACTCATTGTATAAGAAAAGATTCATGGAATGGATATTGGTGTCCAGAAAGGAAGATTACTGTATTGAATTTTATGAGTATTGCGCCTGATTTTAATAAGAGATTGTATTCTCCAATTAAATTGACTGATGGATTATTCTTCAATGAAATTAATAGTTTCTTTGAATGGAATTGGGATGGACCAGAGCCATTAAACCTTAGAGAGTCAAAGTTTGTTTCATTAGTGTCAGTTAATAGTGTAATAAATATGACTAATGCTGGCATGAATCCAACAGATTCTGAATATTGGTTATCCAAAAGATATGAATCAGGTAGCCCAGAAGATTTTGTTATACTCAAATGGCAATTTTCAGTTCCTCAAATTATATAAGTGACAGTCAATAATAAAGTAGTTTAACCAGGAATAACAGTTAAAAATAAACATTATGATTTAAAAACAATGACAAATATTTGTGGAGCTAATAATTACTTTTATGAAAATAGAACAATTCATTTTGTTGTAAATGCTTAATTAGGTTGTAAAGTAAGAATATCTTTAAAAAATACATTATAAGTATCAACTAGATTAGCAATAACAACTGATGAATTCTTTGGAGATAAATTCTTATAATATGCAGTTGCATAAATTGGTGGAGATCCTTATAATTATTTCATTATTGGAACAAAGAAATCTACAAGAAGATTCCTTGATGAAACAGTTACCACAGAATTAATAGTTGATTGGGGAATAGTAGATTCTGCAGTAATAGGTGTAGATGATGCAACATAATCATAATCCAATTTAGCTGGATTAGCTACTAAACTAGAATCCTTTACATTACCAGCAGAAGTTGGAAGTATTTTAGGGCATTCTTCAACAATTGCAGCATTGAAAGATTTAAATTTCCCTAGTACTGAAGCTACATAAGGTATTTTATATAATCTAAATTTAGCTACTCCAACTACAACAACAAACGGTGGTTAAACAAGTTCTAATACTGGAACAGGTGGATCTACTACTGGAAATACAGGAACAACAACTGGTAATAATAATAATAATTCAACTACATAAGCTGATAGTGATGAATTAGAATTAGTAACAGATGAAGGTGTTAATTAATTAGATACTACTGGAAGTGATACAACAAATACAAATTCAGGAACTATTTAAAAAGCTATTAAAAAGAGTGAATCATCTTCAGATACTGTTGTAATTGTAGTGGCAGTCATTTGCTCTGTTGTTGGAGTTTCCATTATAATATCTGGACTTCTTTATTATAAGAAAGTTAAGTTAGCCAAATTGATGGCAGAAAGAGCTCAGAAGATTGATAATGAATTCTTTAAGGTTAACATTACTGAGTAGTAAATGCAATAACCAGAGTTGCACATCATGAGTGATGAAAATTATAGATTAAATTTATAATATATATTATGTAGAAACATAAAATTTCAAATAATTATTCATATACATCAATTATGTAAACAACAATGTGATATGTTTATCTTTCTGATATTCGTGGTCTAAAATGTTTTCTTGTATATCTAGATAATATCATATTAAATAATTTTATGATCTTTTATTCATGCCCATAAGTTCCAAAAATAGTTGAAACCGAGCTAATGCTAGACCAATCAAAATTAGGATTAATCTGATCAAGAAATTCTGTTTCTGTTGTATAATTCAATACATCTAGTAATTATTTTAGACATTCATCTAATCCAGCCTAATTAAAACATTTAATATTTATTCACCTGCAAATTTTGTATTTGGATCAATTATTTCCCTTAATTACACTTTGGAAAGAACATGAACTTAAAAATAATATTGATTTCCTCTGTTAATTTTCAAGTGGTGTTTTCTTTACAATGATCACTGTCTATTAAAATATTAAAATATTGGTTGATATTTTATCTCCTTCTTATTATTTTAGTCCAAAAAACTTCTTCTCTGATGATCCTCATTTGTTTTATTCTGATCTATTATCTATACATTTGCTTTTCTAGAATCATTAGAGTTGTTCTTCATTTAGGATAAACAGCTATTCAATATAAAAACTGGAAAAATATAATTTATTAAAAACTAAAAATGCAAAATAAACAAGTTTTAAGTAAAACTGACACTAAAAGAAATTTATTCTAGTCTTAGAGTGTTTTAGAGAGTTCTCTAAAGTCCCCAACTCCTTCAAATAAATTTACTACAAGACATATGCAAATGCAATCTTAAGTCATAACTAAAACTTCAGAGATTGAATTAAAAAGCTAAGTTTATAACAATGGAAAAGGCTACTTGAATCAAGACAAGAGTACAGATGTAGTTAGTCCTTTCTACTCAGATGATTCTGAAAATGACATATTTAGGGAGAATGTAAGACATTATCCTAAGACAGCTAATGGATAGATGAAATCGAGATCAAAAATTCTTAATTAAATGGCTTACATTACTTAGAAGATGATGCCTGAGTTTTAAAGAGGAATGTAACTAATTTCATCAGCTGAGTATTATGAATTTTAATATGAGGGACAAAGTTCTTGACTTTAGAGTCGAATAGACAGAGTAGTCAATAAAATCAAGTAACCAATCGTTGGCATAAGGAGAAATGCTAATTAATTATTAGCATGATAAGGTATTATTATTAATAATAATTATAGCACCCAATAGAATTAAGACCTGATATATGGAATGTTTAGACCGTTAGATAAATGGAATTTTATTACTATAAAATCAGAGCTAAATTGCAACCCGTCCCCCTTTAATTTTACATGAATTAAACAGAAAATACTAATTTCAAAATATTTGTTTCATCTGTCAATCCATTTCCAACCAAATTTTCTTGTGATTAAATTATTTCTGTAAAAGGATGGAAATACAAAATAGATGAAAGTAAAATATTTCATGCTGATTATGTATATATCAGCATGGTTTGTGATTTGGACACAACTATTAAACTTAAATTTTTATTTGGCGGTAACCTTATAAAGAGACAATAAACTAGTAGTGTATAAAACTCGGCTAAAAAACATGATCCACAACTCATAATGTTAAAAAATATTCAAAAAGACATTAAATTGGAGAGAATGAATTCAGAACTATTAAAAATTTAAGTTGCTGAAATTAAAAAAAGAAGAAAACTAAAATTATAAGCAAGAGGAATGTTTAAGGATTTGATTAAAGAAAATATTTAAAAAGTTATAGAATATAATGAAGATTAATAAAAGAGTTTTAGGGAACTAAAAAGAATATAATATGATAATAGAATTGAAGATGTATTAGTTCGTAAAAAGTAAATGAATTAGGAAGAATAACAAAAAAAGGAAATGAAATAGTCTTCAAAAGAATTGGGAAAAATCATTAGGCAAAGACATAATTTTGTTTAACAAAAAAAAAATTTGAAAAATAGAGTTTGTAATCATTGGTTTAATAGTATATATATGGCAATATTATGCAATCGCATAAACTATATATTTTAACATAAAATAGAAACTATTAAACAATCTCGATTGATGGCTTTCTAAGTTAAAAGAATTATGAAACGCATTCATAATAGATTGAGTGCTATAAAAGGAGTAACTTTATTTGATCGAGCATTTTTTGATACAAAATTGTATAATTATTATTAATTTTAGGGCCTTGTAGTGTTTTTGTAAAGCAGTATATCATAAATAAGTTAAATTACATATTCAAAAAATTATATAACCTCTTAGACATAGAGCAGAAATGTATCACTTTAAAAATTAAGTATTAATCACCCATTAGAAAATCTTAAAAATAAGAGTAGTTTTCATTGAATTTTTGCTAAGATACAAAAATTATAAACTTACATTGCTTAGTATTTGGAACAAATATTTTAGAGAACAATTTTTAAAATATTATAATTCATTAGATTAAAAAAAGAAAGAGAATTATTAACCATTATTAGTATAAATCTAAAATGGAGATAATTATAAGTAATTTTAATATTAATTTAGTTTTTTACAATAACTTTTTGTAGAATCATTTAGTAAGGATAAATTAAGGAAATTTTGTAAGTAAATGAGTATTTATTCAAATTACATTAAGAAACTTAGAACATTGAAATATAATAAAGGTAGAAAATCAGATATTCAACATGAAGTAAATCAATAACAACCACGACTGTTTCATATACCAACATATGAAGATGTTCTAGATTATTTGCCATAATTAATAAATAATCGATTGGATTAAAGAACATCTATCATGTCTTAGTCTCAAATAGTAGGAGTATAGGAAGTAATGGAGAAGAAAAAGAAATAGTAAGGAAAATAAAAGAAGTGAATTTGAAATACATTAATTAATTATGTAATGGATTCGTGAATACATGAATTTGATCATTCAAACAAATTTATCCCCATCTCTCAATAACCCACGATTTACAGCATTTTAGATTCTCATTTACTACTTATAACTCACATACTTCATAATTATACAAACTGATGAATATGTATTCAGATTGATTGGAGCGCTTTCAAAAATTAGTGTTGTCACTCCTTTATTTTAGAATGTATATACAATCAATATAGTGATGGGAATATTACTTATAATAATAGATTTGCTTCCATATACAATTGTAATATATAGACATTTAACTAATTCTCATAAAAGAGTAGATAGTATTTCAAAGTCTTTATTACAGGTATATAATTAAACTCTATTAGGCTCCTACTAAAATTGTGAATTACTATTTTTTATATTTTACATGGTTCTTATACATACCGTAAATGTATTATGTAGGATAAAACTTTATATAGGCTTCTACTGATGTTCTTTTACTTGTAATATCTATAATAATACTATGTTTTTCTACTTTATCCCTCATCATTTCAAATACTTATTTTATCAATTTTGAATTTAATGAGCAACATTTAAGAAAGCATTTTACATATAACAATTGTTTTGCATAATTATTAATTATTCCTATGACTATACTTTATTAAGGATAAGGAGACATAATGATTATTAGTAGTCGTACAATACATGGCATTGTTATTGCAATGTAATTATATGAAGCCTATTATCAATTACCATTTGGGTAATATTAAATGTTATATATTTAGATTTTCAAGATATGGAGTAATATTTAATAGATTACTTATTATGCATATTTTAGTATTTATATTTACAACATTGTTATATTAATATTCTGATTATGTTCATAGTTTAGCAACACTTATGTTAATTATTTAACCAATAGCTTAATGTTTATTTTCAACATTAATTTAAGAAAAACGACTTAATACATATCATCATACACTAAATTAATATTATGAATTATTAATAATAGAAGATTTTTTTGATTTAATTTAAGCTGCCTAGAAAAGTAAAAAGAGAGTAATAGAATTAATTCAAAAATTCAGTTTACATCTTAATCGCTGTTAATCAGTAAAATGTTAATGTAGAAAAATTGGTGCTGGTGGTGTATTAAGGTAAGAAGATGCAGTAATACTAACATCATGCTTATTTAGAATTGGATTTGAGAAACATAGACATGATGCTAAAAATCTTGAAATCTATAGTTTAAAATTTCTCACTTTCATTAACAAATATAGAAATAATACTCCAAAAAGTTATTAAGAGTTAAAAATATTATTTTAAAAGAAAAGAGATTATTCATTCTATTTTATTGAAATGTGTTTATTGTTGTAATTTATATTGCAAGCATAAATGTAGAAGGATGAAGATTATAATATTAATAAAGATTCTAGAGTTTCTAATGTAAAATTATAAGTAAGTAAAAGTGAAAGAAGTATAGTTTAAACGTTATATCAAATGGAATAGATCAAGTAAAACATCCTTCCTATACTTATATCAATAAGCTAATTTAAAATTTCCTTTTGGAAACACTTTTTAGCTGGTAAGTTTTAAGATTTTTCAGAAATTGAGTAATAAATAAAATAATTATAAAATTATAAAGAGTAAATTTTAACTTAACTTCAACTATATCAACCTATTTTCTATATTAATGGCAGAACTTTTAATGTTTAATTTTTAAAATATAATGCATTGGTTGATTTACTTCTTTTTAATAATGTAAGAAGATATTTTGAGATGGAAAGAGGTATCTTAAATTTTAATATTTAGAAAGAAGAGAAATTCTATAATTCGAAAAAAGTATGAATACTTTCGAGATAACAAACATAAATTTTTTTAAAGGAGAAGCAATCTCAGTAAAGGTTTGCATAGCTATGGGTCCAAATATTGGAAAAGTATTAAATGAAGTTATTTCTCCTTTAATTCCTAAATTTTTTGGATTCGGATCATTTAGTAATCCTTTAGAAGCCTTTCTAGACTTTACAAAAGGAAACATAAATACACTAATGCCTAATTGGTTGTCACCTGTACATGATGAAATAATGTAAAATTATATAAGACGTGGTATGACTGCTAGAATAGGAAAATATTTTCAAACATTTGCTAAAATTTATGATAAAACTCTTATTAGATGTTAAGTTTATTTAGCACACAATTTTAGTTAAAATTTAGAAGATGATTTTACAATGATTGGATGTTTAAAGTCTTTAGAAGAAGAATAACCAAAAGTTTCTGGTGATGATGCTAAAAAATTAAAAAATGTTGCATTCAAAGGTTAATAACATATTTTATTTGATGTAAGTGGAAGTTTATTGGGGGTTACTTAAGGATTATTTAAAATGATTAGTAGATTATAAAGAACTAGATAAAATTTTGACTCTATTCATGTATAGAATAGTCATTAAAAAAGTAAATCTGATCTTTCTTCTCTTGAAAGTGAAAGTTTTGATGTTTATTAATAATAATGGTCAAATACTCTATTAACAATAGATGATTTTTATTAAAAAGTGCTAATATGGATGTTGCTTCCATTTATATCTAGAGAAATAGAATCTACTGGTATAGAATATTTAATGGATGGAGAAACACCACCAAAAAATAGATATCCTAATCTGATTGATTTAGAAAATGGAAATAGTGTTGTTAGTAATAAAGAAACTTATATGTTTATACCTGAAGATCTACATTTATTTGTATAATAATATGAAAAAGTTCTATAAAAGATATAAGATGATGCAAGATTATAGTCAAATTTTTCATCAGGAGGTAGTGGATACAAAGGATTTAAAAGTGAAGATAGTGAATCATAAAGTATTTAATAAAGTGTAAGTATTTTTAATGAAAAATTATGTGCTTTTTTTTATGATGAACACTTAAAAAGACATTAAGCTTTATAATTTGGTTCAACAAGATAATCTGAAATGTAGAAATCATCCATTAAACCATCATCTTAATCACATGTTTCATTACCAAGTGAATCTGAAGATAGTGAATAATTAAAAACAAGAGCTGAAAAAATATATTAAGATAGATATACTAAATATATTGAAAAAATTACACCCTAAGATTTTAATCCTGTTCCAGTAATGTATTCAATTAATTATGAAGAATTTAGATACAAAAAAAATGATATCGATCATAAATAATAATTATTTGTTATAGAATTAACAGTTAATGAATAATAATTATTAACTACAATGGGATATAAAAGATAATTAAGAGAAACAATAAAATAAACATATTAACATGTATAAACAAAAAGATAATTAATAGAATAAGAATATGAAGATTCAATGAGTGTTTAAGGTAATATAAGTGAATAAAGAAGTGAACATGATGGAGAGGTACTTAATTATATGTTTCCATCTCATCCATCACATTATTATGAAGATGTTTATATTAATTAATAAACATTATTAACAGAATAAGTAAGTTCACCATATGGTGTAGGATTATTAACAGGAAGAAGTGATGAAATCGAATAAAAACCAAAAAAAATGAGTCATATCAGTGAAAATACATAAGATTCTGGTATAATTAGATAATCTTCTAAATTAAGATTAAGACATCCTGCAAAAGAAATAGCAGTTAAAGCTATGGGAAGGATGACAGAAAAAAAAAAGTAATAAGACTTTTATAATGAAGGAGACTCTAAATTAGCAGTTGAAAGTAGAGCATCATAATAATAAATTGCAGAAGAATATTAAGTTAAATATTCAGAAAATCTAAAATTATTTGATTCAAATTACAAATCAACTTAAGCTAAAATGCTAGATTTTTAAAATCCTAATTCTTATAGAATTTAAAGATATTTACTATATATTGTTTTATTTTTTGTAAGCACATATATTATTTTATTAAGTACAGCTGTATAATAATAATATAATTTTTCAGATTGTCATAATTTAATAGAATTAATGTTATCAACTTAAAAAGCATATTCATAAGTAACTCATGGATTATATCGTATAGAATTAGCAGAAATATTTCCACTTGATGATTAATTAATAGCATTTTACGAATAATAAATTAGTGTAGATTTATAACATTTCATCGATATTTAAAGTACTTAACTTACTTAAATTAATTAAGTAGATTTTAGTGTCAATTAATTTTATGATATTGATAATAATTTAATTTAATCACCTACTTTGTAGGAAACAATACAATTAAGTTTAGCTTAATTTTATAAAATTAAAGATACTAATACTAAAAATAATACAGTTACATATTCAGCAGTAGCTAATTTAAGAGAAATTGGTAAATTACCTAAATTAGCATATGATACATGTTTTGATACAAAAGTTTCAAATGAAAAAGAAATTGAATCGCTTTTAACAATTTATATGGTTGTAATATTCTTTTTAGTTATGATATTATAATTTGCATAAGTTCCACTAATTTCAAGATTAAAAGGAGATCATAGAAGATTATACAAAAGAGTAATGAAATTATAAATATATGAAGTTTAAGATGAAATTGAAACATATGAATAAGTTTTAATGATATTTAAAAAGTCTCTTTACGAATGGATGCTTATTGATTTTGTCTAAGAAACAAGAATGTTTGAAACAAGTTTTGATTTACATTTTAATACCTAATAATAAACCGAATAAAGTTCCAATGCTCTTCTTACTGGTGGAAAAAAAAATAAATATAAGTTAATGGAAAAATTAAAAAAATAATCAATTCGTTAAATGAAATATATTCTTATTTTAATGGCTGGCTTAGTTGTGATTCTGGCATACTTTTTAATAATATTTTTTGTTATTTTCATTTTGTCAGGGGAATTATTAACAAATGTTTAATTATTATTTAATTTTAAAATGATTTAATCATCATTTATGAATATCATTAATAATGTAGATTTAGTTGCATATAGTACTTTTAATAGTGAGTAAGTATTTACCAATTTATTGACACAAAGTGAATTTTAAGTTTATGCCTCTTCTTTAAATGGTGATGAATAAAACTCATATGTAGAATATAATAATAATTTTTTAAGTGGTGTTAGTGATGCTTAATTAAAAAAAGATTTATCATCACTTAATGAATAAAATATATGTTTAAGTGGAGTTGGTATTGATTGTAACAATACAGCAACATATTAATTTAATCCAGATATAATTTCTTATTATGAACATGGCATGTAATATCTTATCACTTAAGTTGGTAAACTTATTTAATCTTATCCTTAATTTTATGAAGTATCAAATAAAAACACAAATAAAGATACACTTAATAGTTTTTATTCAAGTTTTGACCATAATTTATATATTGATTATGGTAGTGATATATTAATTTAAGCCTATGCATAAGTTGTTAGTACTGCTCAATTATAATTTGATAAATCATTATTAATTTATAGAGAAACACTTATGATATTCATATTAAGTGTAGGAGTATTAGGATTAGTAATTATTACACTTTTAGGAAGAGTGTTACTTAACTTATAATTAGATTCAATAAATACATGTTAGGCATCTTTATTATTGATTTCACCAAAAAGATACCTACATTAAACAATAGGTTAATTAACATAAAAAAAACGTTGATTTATGTATATTTATTTTATTATTTCATTATGCTGTCCATCCACCATCCATTGTTAATGCTGCTCCTTTTATTTGTGAGGCTGCGTTTGAGCATAAAAATGTGATAAAATCTCCTAACTGTTCTGGTTAAACTGCAGTCAATGATGGCAACTTTTCTTCCAATAATTTCTTTTATGCTTCTTCAAAAGACACTTAATATTATTAAGCCTTTAATTCAATCTACTTTTCTATTAATTTTGTCATAACCCATCCTGGACAAACAGCATTAATTGTTACTCCTGTTGTTGCAACTTCAAGTGCAGTAGCTCTTGTTAAGCCAACTATTCCATGTTTAGCAGCCACATATGCACACTTATTTACAGAAGCCACCAAACCTAACATAGATATAATAATACCATGAACACTTGCAATGTTGATTACTCGACCCCAATTTTAGGCCAACATTGATGGTAAAGCATATTTGGTTGTAAGGAAAGCAGCAGTTAAATTGATAGCAACAATATCATTAAACTTTTCTTCTGGGAAATTTACAGCTGATTCAATATATTGAATTCCTGCATTATTGACCAAAATATTGATATTTCCCAATGCTTTACTTGTATCTTATATCATGTTTTTAACCTACATTATTTGTATTATATACTTAATCTGCTTCTTTAAGATCAGCACCATGATAAAATGTCTTCACATTATTTTTACTCTCTATTTCCTTCCTGATTTGATTGATCTCTTCCAACTTTCCAAAACCATTTAAACCAATATGTACACCTTAAGAAGCCAATTTTTAAGCGATTGCCAATCCAATACCACTTGTTGAACCTGTAATCAAAGCTACTTTTCCAGGAAGATTGGCAAACATTTATATCTCCAAATTAAATTTTTTAATATGAAACCTCAACCACAGGTTGAAAATAATAGCAGTATGCTTGGCAGTAGTGCTGGCTTCACCAGAAAAATCAAATTAGCTCCATAACGACCTGGAAGCAGAGATTAAAAAACTAAAACTGGAGAAATGTAATTTGAAATATTTAATTAGTTTTCCTTAATTTTAAGATCCATTGAGTGGAAATCCATATAATTTATAAGTCATCAATCTTTATCAAGATGAAAATACTTTTATTTCTTCAATGAAAGCTGAATTAAATCATTTACAAGATGAAATCAATAAGCTTGATTTAGATGGAAGAGTATATGATACAAATTATTTAGATTCGAAATGCAGATCCGAGATAAGAGTATCGATTATAGTAACTTAAAAAATGGGTGGCATAAAATTCATCTTTGAATATCAAATAAATTATAGATCGAGCCACACAAGCAATTGATTTACCATAGTTACTTTCTGTTCTCGATACAAGAACACCAGAGTATTATATATTTTCTAAATTAGAGAAGGCTTATTAAAATTGTATAGGCTGATTTCAACACTTGATTGCATGATAGTTAAAGTCACAGAGTATGAAGCAATTCATATGATAAAATTTGATGAACTATTTACATAGTTATGTCCTAATCATAATGATTCACTATAATCTATTTAAATTAATAGATTCCCTATTTCATTTTTAAATTTGGCAAGAATGACAGAATTATATCAAGTTAAATAAGGATAAGATAAGAAACCTGATTAAAGCAATAAAATAGTCTCAGATAATCAAGCCCTTATGAAAACCCTTAAAATGAAAGATGATTAATTGACAGATCTAAACAAATAAATGAAACAATTACAATTATAATTATAAGCAGCTAATAAATAATCAAATAATCAAAATTAAGTTGACTCTAAATATGAAGAATAAATTATCATATTAAATAATGAAATTGATCGTTTATAAAATGAATTAAAATAAAATGGATTAGAATATCAATAGAAGTAAAGATAATATGAATAATAAATTAATTAACAAAAAAAAGAAGCAGAAAAATAAATATCTGATATGGTATCAAATCAAACATAAGAATTGAGAAAATAAAAGGAAAAATTTGATGAATAATTACAAATTAGTCAAAACTAGAATTAACAACCTGTATTTTAAACATAAGTTTAAACCTAATCTGCTGTTAAAGATAATAATTACTATTAGAAGATTTTAGATAAAAATATTGCGGAAACAGCTGAAAAAATTAAATCATTAGAAAATGTAATGAGATAATAATAATTTAGGAATTATTAAAATTGAAGAATACATTATCTGACAGAGCAGCGGTAATTGAAAGTTAATAAAGAGAGATATCATAATTAAAAGAATAGATTGAAAAAATTAATTAAGTTAAGGTATTAGATTAGTTAAATTTAGGATGAAATATATTAAAATTTCTAAAAAAGATACTCTACAAAGGATGAATTTGCAAATTCTTATGAGGCAGCCTTAAAATTGGAATTCGATGCAATGAAAAAATCATTTGAAGCTAAAATTCAAAAATATCAACACGATCTTGAAATATAAAGAAGGGATACAAGTCGTTAGGTTAATGAAATTAGAATATAATTGGAAAGAGAATAAGAAACGAAAAAATTATTGATGAATAAACTTAGTTTATATAGTTGAAATATATAAATGACAGAAGGTTTGAAATTCGTGAAATATGCATTGTTACAATAAGAAAATGATCCACTTGAGTATTGTGTCTGCACTATTCCATTGCCATCACCTGTAGGAATTCCTTTATTTCCTTGTGAATTACCTAACAATTTTATACTATTCTAATCGAATGAGACATTTTCCTAGATAGGAATGGTAACAAAAGGAATATTATTAGAAAATATTAGAATTAGAAGAAGAGGAAAATCATAAACTTATGCGTTCAATATGTTGTCCTTCCTTAAGGCCATTAAGTATAACATCCAGAGATTTTTATAATAATATTCCAATTTAAGCAGAAAGAAAATTTGCAATACCAGGTGTTTAAAATAATGAAATTAAAGTTAAATGGGAAGGAGAATATGCAGGAAAGATAGTTTAAGAAAATTGTTGTACTTTTACAAAAGGAATATTTCATTAGTTATACATTTATGATTCTAATGATTTTTTGATATATGAAGTCAAATCTGATCTTAAGCAAAAAGGCTTATTATGTTTTTTGCCATTTTAATCTTGTAGAACTATTAAATACGATTTAATAAGTAAAAGACCAGAAGAAGAATAATTAGTTGAGGAAAATTACAGCAATGGAAGTATAAAGCATCTATTCTATGGATGGTAAAATGAATTTTGTTCAAAAGCTGATCAATGTAATTTAATCTGTAATTTAGATGGAATTCATTTCCCGGAAAGTGCAGGTGAAAAAGATAAAGCACTTATCATAATGTGTAGTATATTTATTGATTATTTATTATTTGAAAATTTTTGAGATATAGGTACATTTTTTTATTTTTAATTGAAATCATAAGTATTTCTTATTTTCCTATTATTGTTTTTGATAAAAATTTTTAACTTATTCTTCTTGTTAATCATCTTAATCTACTATTTAAAATAAATTGAAAAATTATTGCTGATTTGATCTCTATAATTCTGGTAATTGTGATTTGTTTTCATTCAGAAACTAAAATTATTCAATCAATTACGCGAATTAATTTTCTTCTTTCTTCAAGTTTTTCATCAAGTTATTATGAAAAATCTTATTCGTTTTTTGCTTAAAAACATTATATTGCTTAATTGATTATGAAAAATACATAAATTGTAATATGGTCTGCATTATTTTTATTGATTCTGATCATTATCGATAAATCCCATACAATTTCTGTAAGCTTCTTATAAACTTTTACATGAAATTTATCCTAAAACAGGATGATCAATTGATTTGTCACCTCTGAAAACTGATAATAAATTTATAAACATTAATAAATGAAAGACTAATTAAGAACGAATGAAACATATGGTACATATTCATAATTACATTAAGATGAACATAATAACATGGAAAGCATATTAGTTATGTAATTGTAACCGATACATAGGAATAGGACATAAAATAGAACTATACTAAATATAATGTTGCAATGTTTTTATGTGGTCTTATTAATAATACTGGATATGTATTAGTTGCAACTGCTGCTTAATCAATTGCTAAGCATTTTAAAATGGAATCATTTATGAGTGCTTTTAACTTGTAAAATTTATTAATATATAGCTCATTGATTTTTATGTCGATAGGTATGGTTTTCATGAATGCAAAATTGTTCATAAAAATAAAACACAAAAAAAGAGTACACGTTGCCATTGTCTTATCTGCAGTTAGTTTTGTCATAATTGGTACTTGGTAAAAAATTAAATAATTATAGTACAACAATCGATTAAAAATATGCATTCTATATTTCATTGATTGGCGCTACTTTGTGTGGATGCATGCAATCATTTGGTGAAGCAACTATGCTTGGATATTGCAAGTGTTTCAGCTCGGCATTAATAGGACTTTGGAGTTCTGGAACTGGATTTGCTGGTATTTTTGGATCAGGGTTCTTTTTAGTATTAAGGGCCATGAAATTTACAGATTTTTGGGTAATATGATTATTTATTTAAGATATTCGTTTCTGCTATTCCATTTTTGTTAATATATTTGTTAAGCTTTTAATGGCTTGATTAAAAAAGAATAAGTTTATCTGGGAATTCTGTTAAACCATTAGAAGTTTAAGAGAATGAGGAAGATGAAAGTACAAATAATTTACAAATGTCTATTGAAAATATGAAATATGTACTTAAATTAGCTTGGACTTATTCATTAAATTTAGGAGCAGTTTACTTTTTTGAATACTTTATTTTAACATGTTGGGCAGATAGGGCTAATCCTGCTATTGAGAATGGTAATTATTTTGAGAAGAATGCTTATGCAATTCTTGCATTTTGTTATTAAGTTGGTGTATTTTTATCGAGATCATCATTATAATTTGTTAAAATTAGTAGAGTTACTATTTTGACTATTATTTAAGGATGCAATTGTGGTATTTGGGCTTTAATTGCTCTCTTATATTACTATGAAGATTATAGAGTTAAGATAGGATTATAAATTGCATTAATGCTTTGGGTTGGATTGATGGGAGGGGGTAGTTATGTAAATGTAAATTATTTGGTCGTTTCTGGATCATTTTTACCATAAAACTGTAAAGAATTATGTATGAATATAAATTCTATGGTAAATAATATTGGAATTATGTTTGCAACTATATCAGCAATGCTTGTCAGTAATTTTTGGATACATGAGTGAATAATATTAATTTACAAATAAATCATTATTTTCTATCACTATTAAATCCACTTTCTCCCAATTCTTATCCTGGTTCTGTTATACTACTTTTTAATGCTTCTTTCAATCCATTTCCAAAACCAGCTTTACATAAGAAGGCATAATAAAAGTCAAAAATCATGATTATTGTGCACATTACAGTTGTTCCAAAGACTATGATTATTGTATAAGTATCAGCAGAAATGTTTATAATTTCTTTAGTCGTATTGTAATTATAAACTATATAATAAGTAGTTTTAGTTAGTATATAGGTTTAAATGAGAACAACTAAAGCTAAATATAAGCGAAAAAATAATATATTTTCATCCCTTAACTACAAAATAATAATTAATTACAGCTATCCATCCAATATAAATGCTTGAGATTTACATCAATATGACTAAGCAATCTGCAAAATACAAGTACCAATAGGCTGATTTATTTTCTGGGCCAGAATCAAAGAAAAAGAAAAATGTGATGAAAGTGCTTAATGAAATAAGGAAATAGAGTTTCATAAAGGCACTGAAATTTGAATAATTTCTGTACATCCCTAATTTATTTATTATATACCTTATCTCTCTAAACTAGCCCCTACTTTCATTACATTTTTAAAAACAAACACTTCATAGAATGATTTGTAACATATACAACTTAATAAGACAATGCAAAAAGAATAAAATAAGTAAATGTAGTCAAATACTGCCAAAACAACTAAACCGGTAGTATTTGCATAGGAATATAAATTATAAAACCTAGCAAATGTGCATCCAAAAGTAATCAATTCAATAATAATGAATGCAAATAATTCAAGAACATTGCATCTATATATCTATGATAATTTGATTATTATACAGCATTGAATACATAATAGCAATCTCCAATTTAAAAAAGAAATAAAACTGTCCATTTATAGTAATCATCCAAAGGAGTATCACCATTAAAATCCTCAATATCTGAATTTTAATAATAAATATACTAATAACAGCATCAGCAATGAATAAAGCCATTAAATAAGTAATTTGAATGACTATGAGTATAATAAATGTTGTAGTTGCCTTTTATTCAATCCATGATTTAAAATCCATATTATTATAGACTAAATTATTATTTATTATTTTTATCCAATATAATACTCAAATCTTAAGCAAGGAATCCAAATACAATTTAAGAGCCTCGCCTGCAAACTTTGAATCTGGAATCTTTTAGGTAGTTCCATATAATGTTCCCATATCACCACCTTTCTTATACTTAGTAGGATCAGCTTTAATCTATATTTATTATGATTTTAATACTTCAGCAATAGCATTCTTAATATCTTATACATATTATTTAAGATTATTAACATTTTAATGAGTAATACTAATATGAATACCAGCTGGATTTTAGGTAGAATTAATATTCCATCCATGGTTTACTAAAATTTAATGAATAGCATATGCATTCAACCATTTATGTTTACTAATAAAACATACAACATTAATTTATGGATTACCACATACTTATATTTCAGGAATCTCTTTCAACCATTTAACAAGTTATTATGTTCCATCCATAACTTTTTTACTTAATTCCACATATTTCTTTTTTCCAAGGGATTACATAACAAACCATGCACCAGCTGCACCAACTCCACATTTTGATCCTTAAATACTTGGTACTGCATAAGCACCACCTGACCATGTTGCAATAGCAAAGAATGCTTATTATCTTAATGCTCTTGTTTTAAATAAAACTGTAGAAACTCCTTTAGGTGCTACTCCATGTTTATGTTAATCACATGAAATAGATGTTACACCATCAAGTGTAAAATCAAATTTACCTAAATTAACTCCATGATCTTTAGCAAAAACTGCTGTAAATCCACCTAAACAAGCATCAACATGTAATCCAATATTTTTTCTTTTTGCTATTGCTGCCAATTATTCAATAGGGTCATGTGTTCCATAAGGGAAATTAGGTAATGAACCAACAATGCAAACAGTGTTATTATCAATCTATCTTTAAAGATCTCCTAAATCAACTGTAAATGTTGTTTAATTAACTTTAGCTATTCTTATCTATATTTTGAAATATTCCCCTGCTCTATAAAATGCAGCATGTGCAGTTTCTGGTATTACTCTATTAATTATTAATTATAAATACATATTTGGATGAGATATTCCTCTTTTATTTTCTCCCCAATTTCTATATGCAAGCATTGCTAAAAGAATTGATTCTGTTCCACCTGTTGTAAGTATACCAATACTCTCCTTATCTTATCCAAATAAATCACCAGTCATTTTTATTACTTCTGCTTCCATTTATCTTGAAGCGGGAAATAAATCAGCATGCATAGGATTAGAATATACGAAATGTTTACAAAAATCTTAAACATTTTCCACAAATTTTTTATCAGCCATTACATATATTGATCCTGATATTTTACCACATTATTAATGTTCACTATCTCTTTCTGTCCATTCTTCTAGTCTATCTACAATTTTTTCATGACTCATTCCATTTTCTGGTAATCTAAATGTTTTCTTATTTGTCAATTTATCCATGGAATCTCCAAATGATTTTAAGGCCTCTATTTTCTTTCTTTCTATCATTGAATTTACTCCAGGGAAATAATTAACAAATGTCATGAATACTGTTGCCTTAATATATGAAAATAGTGCTATAATAGTGTAAATGGTATTGTTACATTGATTATAATCACGACTTGGTAATCTAATATGTTTACATGTCCAATTAATTAGAAAAGCTATGACTAATACTACAACAACAGTATCAAAAATATCAAAGGATTTAGTATGTTAATACAAACATGAATCAACATATAGTTTCCTGAGAATAAGTTTGAGTGTTGTGTAATGATGTGTAAGAATATCTAGAATTGGTTAGAATTACTCCATTTATTTTAATAATTGGATATCATAAGTTAGTAATTGTTAAAAAATGAAGAAAATCATTGTAATTATGTTAAACATTTTCTTTCTTTTCTTGCAGTGAATTAACTAATTGCACTACTTTTCCTTATTAATATAGGTGAACACATAATAAATGGATTCGAATTTGTGTTCTAACTTTAAGTAGTTTCCTTTGTATCAAGTGGCATAGATGATTTTATTGTTTTAAAAGAATCCACTGAAACATAATCTGAAAATGAGCTCTCCCCTTAAAATATAATATATACAAACCTGCTACGAATTTAACCATAAATTAAGAGAGTTAATCTATATCTTATGAATTACGAAACGAAATAATTGCATTCATGAACTTTGAATTGTCTTATGCAATTAAGTAATCTGGATATATTCTTGTTTTACCTTTAAGCAAGCCTTTTTGAATAAGTGAGATGGAATTATTTTGGTATAGAGAATAGATTATATACAATATTCTGGCTTCGATGGATTCTAATTGATTCATAAATTTATATTTCATTTCTTAAACAATCCACTTCTAATATCTGGCAAAAACTCCTGTAATGATAATTCCAATCTATCATCTAATGTATTGGAACACACAATTCTGTTGTTTGCACAACTTAATACAACACCTCCAAGACTATAATATTAAGATACTTCTTACATTTTCTTTCCTTTATTCTCTGTCAAGAATTAAGTTTAATTGATTGATAAGGTTGTCTTAAAATCTTTTGTGGTTTCCCTTTTAATGATGACTGAAAACTCTTCTTAACATTCTTATAATATGGATCTAATTAATGGTACATCCTATTCTAAACACATTAATTCAATTCGTGGCTCCAATAATTTGATCATTCCTTGTACAATCAAATTCTTTAACAATTCTTTGTACACTCTCTAATCTTGTATGAGGTGCTCCATTTAATTTCTCACTTCCTCCTTTAACTTCTAAATTGACTCAAACCTTGCCTACATCTTAGCTAACCTTGATTAATTGATTTTGGCTGAACGTTATCTGAATATATAAATTAAGTACATTCTTTTCTCTATTGTATACGATTCAATCTTCTTCTTATATTCTTCAATGATTTTCTCCTTTTCTTGATTCAGAAGCTTATTCTTCTCTATCCTAAACTGTTAGGCTGCCATATCTTTAATCTGCTCAGCTTTTTCAGTGGCCTATATATATTCAATTGGGGTGTTACTTCAGATTTAATAGCATTCACCATCTTCTTTACTCTCTCTTATGGATTAAAATCTGCCATTTATTTAATATAACAAAATTGTGTTTATTTATCAATTTAATTGAAGATTTTAGTATGGATTCTTCATACCCATCTATACTCTCTCTATCATCTATTCTCTAAATTAATTTAATGCTATTCTAACATCTTTACATCTTCTAATTGCAATTTCTATATTATTAAATAATATTACATTCTAATAATGGTTATAAATCTTTTAATGCTCTATCTTTTGTATCTCCAAACCAACTCTATATATATATACCATTCTCTGGTTATAATTAAAAATTTTCAGGCATATTATCAACTATTATTACTTTTGCTAAATTGCGATTTAAAATTGAAAGATCCTAATTAAATTTATTAATTACTTTTATATACACTTAATCCTTAAAAATTGTCTTATCTCGATATAATCTTTATTTGACTACACTTCTTTTATCAATTATATCAATTATAAAATTAGCATAATCTGGTAATGCAGCAGTGAAAATAAAAACTTCATAATATTTTGAAATTTATTCTAAAAATTCTTCTGCAAATGGTCTCACTAAAAATTATCCACCTCCAGTTGGAAACTGAATTAATAAATTATATACTTCTTAATAATGAACAAGAGTTTCATCCAAATCTAGTACTAATGTATAATCTTTAGATTAAGCTACAACAGCCCTTTCTAAATCTAAAGGCATCATCTATTCAATAAAGGAATTTATTTTCTTCTATTGATTTAAATACATATCCAGGTTTGATATATTATGACTCATTAACACATTGATCTCGGGGCGAGTGGTGTCGTCAATCCTTTTTGACTTTCATATTGATTTTATAAAGTACATCAATCCTAAAATCGATTTTATTATGAAATTATTCTTTTAAAGAGCTTATTTCCCTTTGGGCATAGGTTTACGGGAATTACATGTTCTCAAATCAATTCTTTTCTTCAATAAAGTTTGATTCACTCCATTGCATGCCACTGATTCTAATACTTATAATACATATAAATTGCTTCCTTATATGTATTAAATAAGATTTTTAATATTCTAATCTCCATTATTTGATTCATTCAAATAATCACTTACTAATAGCAAGCAAGCATATGATTCAAATAAGAATGTTTCTAAAATTTACTACTCCACCTTGAATAGATATTCGCTCTATAATTTTAATAATTTATACATAATGTTTTTCACTCAGTTATCGTATCAATTTTTAGAGCTAAGTACATTAAGTGGCCAAAGTCATTTAATTAGGATTATTAATGTTATTCATTATTTCAAACCACAAAGACTCTTTTTAAATCAGCTACTTGAATATAGTTTGCTATTAATTTTCATCTAAAGTCTTAGGAAGTGGTGAGATATTTATACTTTTTTCTGTTTTCTATGAAACCTATGTTTTTTTGTTTTACATATGATTTGAATCAAATCTTTATTTCAAAATATTGAATGTTTCGAGATATGTATTTGAATGAACACTTTATAATTATTGTTTTTTTGCACTACTATTCTATTTTTGATGACTACTCTAACTATTTATGATGTTGAAATTCTCATTATTTATGTTTTTTAGAGGTGTTTAACTATTTTATTTACATTATTTAGCAATCTAAGATATTGTAAGTAATTTATTCTTTTTTTATGATTAATTTGAATCATTTGGTTTGTTGCATTAGTAATATAAATTTTAAAAGTTCTGCTAGGTAACATATGTTTATTTAACATAGTTCTCATTATTCCTTGGACTTTTATTATTGGTTTACGCTACTCTACTAGTCACTAAATTTTGTAACATTAATTACATAAACTATCACCTCTACTTGCATGGTTGTCGGCTTGCTTTTTTTGAAAAAGGCTTTATCCAAATAATTAGGTTGTAACTTTATTTGAATCACCCTGAATGAGTGTATTAAGTAGTTATTTAACTTTTGAGGGACTTGTGTATTCATGTCTGGCAGTTTGAGGACGATTTACATTTGGTGGTGTGATATCTTTGATTTTTAAAATACTTTCTTACTTCTTGATTCTGGTGAGGTTTCTTTAAATGATCCTCTTGACTTATTTGAGTAACTTGATGTGTTCAATTTAGATTGGTAATCCATGAGTTTTTAAGTTGATCTGCTACTAAACATATTTGAAAATTCGATGTTAACAGATTTAATTTAATTATATAAAACCATAATAAAAACATTTTACTAGTAACAAAAACTAGCTTATATTATGAAGGTAACACTTATATTCATAATTATTATCTTAGCAGAATGGTAGATTGATTATAAATTAATTAAATTCATAATCATTAGATTAGGTGAAATTCTTGAATTTCTGAATAATCAACTATTTGAATTCCCAAATGTTCAATATTGGTCAGAAATTATTAAACTTCATCAGAATTAGTAATTTAGTAATTTCTAGACATTATGTAACAAACATACTTCGACAATTCATTTAAAAATGTTTGAATTTCTATTGCTCTTTTTTTCAGCTTCTTTTAGTCAAGGTTTCCCATGTAAATTTTTTAAGGGAAAGCAAACCGGAGTCCAAAATGTTTAATTATCTTATTGTATAGTTCAAGTAAAGTACTATAACGAATTTCCATAATCCATATTTTTCCATAGTAATCCACCTGAATCTATAAATGATTAGTTGCATATATATACTTTATATTTAGCATGAGTTTTATAGATTTGTACTGCTTGCACTGAAAATTGAATATATCGAGTGGTGGTTTTTTTCTTTTTTTAGAGAAATTCAAGGATCGGAAGTTTCGATGTTTCTTGTTAGGTTTCAAACTCTTGTTGACATTTAGAGATCATATTGCACATAAATATTAAATTAATAGAGAAAAAAAACAAAGAAAAAGATATAAATATGTATTTATTATTCTGATATTATCATGACCCACTTATAAATCATTTGAAGAAATACAGTTTGTCCTAAATTAACATATATAAATACAAATTTAGCAAATATTTCTTTGGTTTAAGTTGAATGAGTTGTTGAATTGTATATGAGATGTAAATAATATCCCATTTCTTCCTTTACTCTTTCTTACCAAAGTGGATATTCTTTCAATTGATCAAGTATCAGAATATATTTGTTAATGGCTTCTTCTAAATGATGTTCATATGTTAAAGTAGTGTATTCACTTCTAAACCAAGTATTATGAGTTGCAATTTCTTTTGTCAACTCTAAATATAGAGATCTATATTCCCATGTTAAACGATGAAGATCCTATAACAATGAATATAAATTCTCAAATTTTGTAAATTTCTCTCTTGCCAATTGATATTATGCCACTTCACTTAAATAGTTGAATGAATTTACAATGATTCTAATTTAGGATTCCATTTTCTGGCTAAATGTGAGTAAAATCTACACTCATAATAAGTTTAAGGATCTCTCTCAAGAAAACCTTCTTCTGGGTCCTAAAATCCAGCCTTACACATTTCTGTCATGATTCTATCAACTTGTACTACAGATGATTAGTATATTACATGAATAATTGATGACTCTACTCTTAATGAAATACCCAGCAAATCTTGTAATGATGGACATTTTTTTTAATATAATATGGGAGATCCCTTTAATATATATATTAATTTATGGGAGGAGTCTGTTCTGGAACAAAGCAATAGCCGAAGAAGAAACAGCAATAACAGGAGTTAAACATAGTTGAATAACCATATTTGGAAGTCTAGTCACTACCATAAAGTTAACCTTAATCCCGGCCCCCAGAACTTGCAAGTGGATAGTCTATCAAGGATTTATTAATCCTATACAAAAAATTTACAGACATGCTTGGTTTAGTTGGGAATTTAGATCATTTACCTTAACATACAAGAGAGAGATTGAATAGTTGTATAATCCAAAGATCAAATATCAATATTGTGATTTCGAATAACATTAAAAGAATCATGAGAGAGTAATAAATTATTAAAAGGGTGGAAGAAAGTGACTATTACTTAGTACATAATGATGAAAAATTTGCCATCACATTTACGTAATAAATGCATAAAATATCAAACATAATTTTAACTGAACTGTAAACAGATGAAGATTTTGAGTCAGCCTTCCCTATATTAATTGTTTCATTTATTGAAATTGCTCAATAAATCAATACTGTTATAGAACAATTTAAAAATACTAAACTTATCTCTTCTAGAAAATAAAGTTCCCAACAGCCTATTTCTTATGAGAGCAATTGTCAAAAGTCAACAAACAAGATATCTTTGTAATAGTGAGTATATCTGTAATATTTAAAATAATTATTTCAGATTTCTATATCTATTGATCTACTATATGAATCATACTTTTAACTAAGTTTATCAAATATTAATTTTATTTATATGTTTATGGATTAAACTGAAACTAGTATTGCAAGTCTTACAGAAAGAGAAAGAGAATTAGAGAGCCATTTAAAAGACCTTCTAGAAAGAGTGCTTTAGCATATTGAAAAGTTCATAGAAACAAAAGAAGAACTAAATTAAGTTGAAGCAGAACTAAAAGATTATGAAAGTTTGTGCCATCTTGTAGGAATCATTAAAGCAGTTTTTACTAATTTAATGACTAAAGTTGAGAAGAAAATAGTGTAAGTAAAATATTATCATACTAACAAAAGCAAATTAGAGAAGACAATCGATCCAAATCAAAGTTACAGGAATGATGACGAATATGAAAAATTAGAATAAGCATTAATTAAATATGAAAATGAAATAAGAAAACATATTAGTGTATTAAATAAACTATATTAGGTTGAATAACAATTAAAGCTATATGCAGAGTCAATTTAAAATAAATTAGATGAAAGTGAATAAATTAGAGCAGAACTATTAGATACAACCAAAATTAATATGAGTGTATGAATAACATTTTATTTAGAAACTTAAAAGGGAAAACTAGGAATTTCATTAAAGAGAACAATAACTATAAAATGAAATAATTTCATTGAAATAGAGTATAAGTAATTTAGAAAAAGAAAGCAAAAGAAAATCATTAGATTCAAGTAAAATAGACTATCTCTAATCACTCATCAAAAGTCAAGTCTCCAATTAACCTGTAATATTTCCTTAAAGACATTAAGGATCTTATTCTGAACACAAATTATCTGCAGATGTAAGTGAAATAGCTTTAGCATCTTAATAATCTTAGAAAAAAAATTATTACAGTATTATAAACAATCAAAATACTCATAAAAAATCAGAAGTTCTAAGAACAATTCAACACAAAGATTTGGATAAAATTTATGGAGAACTCATGAATAGAAAACATAATTCATTATCTTCTATCAATGATATAATGATGAATCATGAAAAGAAACCAATGTAATAATCTAAACCAAACTCTTAAAATAATAGTGTTAATTTAAAAAATAAAGGACAAAAATATGATGTATATGAATAAAGTAGAAGTAGAAGTAATAAGAGAGAAGGTGTAAAATAAAGAACTCTAGAGTCTCTAATTAAGTTAAAATGATAATATATAAATATATTTAATATCGTTTTTTTCTCTTTTTTGAAAAGTAGCTACATTAATTGTGCCACAATATTTATTTTAATGTTGTATTTCATAGCAATTATCCTAATTTCAATAACTTAGGCTTAATATGGTTATGAATATTTAGCAGAATGGCAGACTGGAGTTGACAAAACAATCAATAAGCAGGCTGAATTCACTAATCCCTAATTTCCTATCAGATAATACACTAGGGTCGTTTTTCCAAGACGATTTAGCGAGTTATTTTTTTAGTTATCAATAGTCGCCCAAAAGTTTTATTGATGCATGAAGAAATTCAATGGAGTAAAGGAAGAAACATCAATTACCAAACATACGTTTCTGATATAACCATCAATGGATTTTACATAAATTATGTCATTTAAGGTCCAGCGACTGTACCTATTTTAACTGTTCGTTGGGTTGCAATTGTGGACCCTAATGCAGAGATTTAATATGTTCATTATTAGAGTGATGATCTCTATTATTTGAGACAAGGATTCGGATTTAGAGCATAAGATTTCATGATCTCATATTATCCTAGATATCCTGCACCAAAAGTTACGGCATTTATTGTTGGGGCAGATTTTGAAAATTTGACTCAATCTATACAAGTATAGCTATATAAATGGATATTCCAAATACTTCAAGCATGAATGTCAGATTTTCAACTAGAGACTTTTGTCATGTTAGATCATTACTTATAGCATATTTCATTACAAATAATCATTTAACATTAGCTGGATCTGTGGCATCATAACATAACTTTTATAACTAATATCTAGATAATTCAAACAAGAACACAATTAGAGTGTAAAAATTCACACGTTTGGTACCATCTATCTATTCAATCGAACCAGCATACAATATTTTAGCTTAGGGGATTAGTGGTTTCGATGTATCATCTCATTATTCATCTACATATTTAAGAGTGACTGCAGAATATATGAGTTAATATTCATCAGCATATACTTTGTTATATGGAACAAGTGATTTCATTAAATATTTTTAGGAGGGGAAACATTGATGTCATACATGTAAGCAAGTTATGTTCTACATCCACCAGGATTACCATATCATTATTATTATAAAAATTATGATTGGGTAGTCACTAAAGAAGATTAAATTGTAATTGAAGAGACTGTTGCACAAGAATAAAAAATAAGTGATTTAAAAAAATATTGAATTATTATTATATGAAATTAGGTG
>JMSD01000019.1:214859-260010 GCA_000715435.1 Paramecium caudatum
GTACTTATAAAATATAAATTAGTTAATTACTTCAGTAATTAAAATTAGTGAATTGCATTCTAAAGACAATATAAATGGTCTTTAAGTAACTTTTAATAGCAGCTGTTGAAATTAAAATTGATGAATATCCGTAGATTTTCTCTTCCTTAAGAAAATTACATAAATTAATAGGAGTTGATGGGTTTTTCGACTAACTCACTTAATGTATGTAAAAACTTGACAAAAAACTCTCCTCCCTTTAATTAACATAATAGAATAGTGATGACAATCAGAAATAACAATATCAATTATATAAAAATTTAGCATAAGTCTTAGGTCTACTTTTTATAAAAAAAGGATAAAATTTAAAGCAATTATTTGGTAATTTGTGTCAAAGATTTGATTCAAGTAAACTATCAGAAACTGTAAATGCAGGTATAAAAGTATGGGTCGCATAAATGGTTCTTTTACACTAAGTAACATTGAATATAATTTAGTTTACATATAAAGATATTTATAATCCTTTTGTAAATTAAATTCCTGTTTATGAAACAGTCATAGATTTTAAGAAAACTGATGGATATACAAAATAAAAGAATTGTTTACTACTTTTATTTAATACTTATTTTATTGTAGTTGAAATTACAGGTATCTAAGTAAATTAGGAATATTTATAAACAAAAATAACATCAAAAAATTATAAAATACATATGTATGTATAAGGATAATAAGTATTTATAAATTAAATTTAAGATTAGAGAATGTGTTTGTATAAGTTAGTAATAAATGTCACAAATGCCATAAATGACAGAATAATAAAAATAAGAAATGTAAGAGAATTAAGAAGAACTTAATGAAGGTTTAAGGACTATGGATTTATAGATTATGAATCTTGATGGAGGATCTAAAAAATCAGATATAGATTATTTATTCTATTTTGAAACTAAATGGGATTGTGCAAAATATGTAAAATTAATGAATATTTTACAAAATGCAGATATGAGTAATGATACTCCATTATTATGAATCATAAATTTAAATTAAATCATGGTTGTTATTAAAGTCTTTGCATTTCTTATTGAACTGGTTAGATTTAAACCTAAATATTTTATGCTCCTGCTAGATGTGCTGCTTCATTCTATTAATCTAAATGATCTTATGTAGCAAAGTTATTGAAAATTTATTCAATAGAAGCTTATTTAATGGAATATTGAGATACTCTTAAGGCTTTTTTCTAAAAATATAAAAATTAAAAATACATTCTTTTCAAATCCATCAAATAATGCACCAACAGTAACTTAAGATACTAATCTAAATCTATAAAATGTCTAAAAGTGTTCAATAATTTCAAATGGACCATATGCTTTATAAATAAAGTCACATAAATATCCTCCCATACCCTCAACAATAATATAATCAGCTAAAGTTTCAATGGCTAATCCTTTTGGTTTTCTTAAATCATTGTATATATGAGATCCTGATCCTCTCATATTAATTTATTATTCCAATTAGCCTTGATTTAATTTTTACAATAATTGAATAGTTGTTTCTTAGTTTAATCTAGTTCCTGGACCTAATTAAACAGAAGTTAATAATCCACTTATTTCTTCTCTTGTTGGTTTTTCCATTTTAGCTTCAATTTCATATCCTTTTCCAAACTTATTTTTAATATGTTAAACTGATCCAAGGCATCTTAAATTACCATTAACTTGAATAGCTATTTTTGTTGAAAGTGCTTCTGCTTCTTCCATAGAATGTGTAGTCAAAATAACAGTACTCTATTTTCTTTGGGTTGCAATTCTAGAAATAACATTCCACATAAATCTTCTAGCTTCTGGATCCATACCAGTTGATGGTTCATCCAAAAAGACAATAGGAGGATTACCTATCATAGCTATAGCAACTGATAACTTTCTCTTATTTCCACCTGATAATTAACCAGCTTAAATATTTTCAAATCTTTTTAGATCCATTTCATTTAATTTTTTATTTACTAAATCTTCTTTTCTATTGTATGGTATTCCTTTAACATCTGAAAATAATTCAATATGTTCTCTTACAGTAAGATTTTCAAGTAAAGCATCAAATTAAGGACAATATCCAATGTTAACTCTTGCTGCTTCTAAATCATTAATAACACTCTTTCCTGCAATAAATGCTTCTCCACTTGTTGGTTTTAATTCTCCTGAAAGTATTTTAAAAGTAGTAGTTTTACCAGCACCATTTACACCCAATAATCCAAACACTTCTCCTTAATCAATTGCAAAGCTAACTCTATCAACTGCTACTTTATGTTTACCAGCTCCTAACATAAATACTTTTCTCATATTTTTGACTAAAATAGCCTTTTCATGTGGTTAATAAGTTTCACAAAGTTAATTTTCTTTCATAACATCATCATCTATTGGTTTTGGAATAAAGGGTATGCTTCCTTCTCCTGAGCCTAATTTCTATAATTATCCAGTGTCTTCGAAATATTCAACAACAAATACTAATATTGTATAGAGAACTCCGGTTAGTGCTAAATATAAAATATCTGCACCAGCAACATCCATATCATATGTACTTTTAACTTCAGTCCATCCTTCAACAACTTTATAAGTTGATTTTGAACAAGCATTAACAATTCCATATGCAAATGAGAAAGATGGTATAAATCTAAATACCCATTATAAAGCTTTGCCTATAGTTCTAGTGGTTGAAATTAATCTGAGAACATAAATGATTAAACTAATAATTGATCCTACAACTAAATGAAGGAAGAAATTCAATAACATAGCATTTCCCTATTATTTAAATGCAAAACTAAATAAGAAGCAGAAAGGTATAATTGCCCATCCATATAAAAAGAAAATAAGCCATGCAAATCCATAATTTTCTCCATCTATCAAAGCAGATATATCAAATGCCAAAATTAATAAACAGCAAACAACAGATGGTATAATATGTTTTCCTACATCCATAATCCAATTACTAAACCAATAAGCTTTTACTGATACTCCTGATACCAATTATTAATGTTTAATATTAATTTCTCTTTCTTTCACAATATAAGATATGATTGATGCAGGAATAAATGCCATTCCCATAGAAAATACTAAAGCTGCAAGAAAACCTGATATTGTATTTTGAGTTTATAGTTCTTCATAAGTTCTTTTTAAAGGTGAATTTGTTACTTTTAAAGATATATCTGGACTTATCATTTATTACATAATTGCTTGATTCATTTAATTAAGCATTACCAAAGGTCCTTCTCTAAATACAGTATTAACAAACATATAGTATTGTATGATATTGTCTGTCATATTGACTAAATAATACCAACCAATATTGGTTCTTATATCAAAGTTTTAAAAGTAATTTAGATCCATTTTTTATAAATTGCTTAAACTTGAATCTCCAAATACTTATGTAATATCAGTTTCCAGACTCATTTATAAGTTATTTTATAATGTCGTAATATTCTACATTCCACCAGATGAATAATAAACAGTTTTTATTGAACTATAACATTTTTATGGAGGTGTCAATTCTATAACATTTGGTTCAGTAATAAATGTAATGGTCATTAAAATTAATCCCAATAATACTACTAAACAGGGTAGCAATACTTCACAACATAAACTTCGAACATCTCTTTTGAAGTATCTTGTTCTCTTAATTATTAAGGATAAAGTATGATTAAAGAAAAGTTAAGTTGAATTGACAATTCTAATTTAGTTAATATCAAAGTCATCAATATTTACTACTGCTTAGTTTCCATCTTCTTTATTCATATAATCATTAACTTGTTCATGTCCTGCTCCTATTTGAGCTACTTTTAAAAATACTTCTTCTAATGTTGTAATACTTATTCCATAACTTAATATTTGTAGTGATTTTGTATTTCTATCTATTTCACTAAATAATGCAGGGAATTTTTGAATAGCTGCTAAAGGCAATTGTAATAGGATTTCAGCAGATACTTTTGAAATTAAAACAGCCTCAGGACAAATTTTCATTACTAATTCAATTATTGGATCAGATGAAGTAAGGGTACTTTCTTTGACTATTGTAAGATTATAGCCATTTCCAAATTGATTTTTCAAAAATACACTACTTCCAGAACATTACAACTTCCCTTCACCCATAATGCCAATTCTATCTCCAAGAAAATCTGCTTCATCCATAAAATGTGTTGTAAGCACAATAATTCTATCTTCTTTATAATTTTTAAGCATTTCCCAAATATATCTTCTTGCACTTGTATCCATTCCTGATGTAGGTTCATCAAGATATATTAATTTTGAATTACCAATAAAAGCTATGGCTACTGACAATCTTCGTTTCTATCCTCCTGATAAATTCTTACTCAAATAGTCAGTTTTCTCTAATAAGTCAACATCTTCAATAATTCTTCTTACTGCTGCAGGAATTTCTTCGGACTTCATTCCTTTAAAAGTTGCAAACATCTCTAAATGCTCTCTAACTGTTAGATTATCAAATAAAATATCATGTTATGGACAAACTCCCATAAAGGTTCTGATTTCTTCAATCTATGTTTCAACATCTAAACCAAAAGCTGTTGCTGATCCATCAGTTATATCCAACAATCCTGTTAACATCGATATAGTTGTTGTTTTTCCTGCACCATTGTGACCAAGTAGTGCATAAATTTATCCCGTATACATAGTTAAATTCACATTTGTAACAGCTTATTTGCCACTAGGATATATTTTTGTAAGATGAGATATTTAGAGAACTTCTGATCTGTTTTCTTGGTCCTTGAGTGCCTAATCAACTTCCTCATATCTCTCTTAATGTACCTAAGAAGACTATTTACGTAGTCTTTCCTATTCTCTATGTGATTTATTAAAGTATGGAATACAAAATAAGGGATGTAATTTTTTACCCCATTCATTAGGAAATACTAAATCTAAATATATGGACATTAGTAAGTAGAAAATTATATTTAAAATGTGCATAGATAATGCAATATTGACTGCATAATTTTCCACTTTTGTTCCAATTGTTGAAAAGAAACTCCTCTTGCTTAAGCCTCAAACATTATCATAACATCAAAAGCAAAAGACATTGCTGCATGACTTGATATTGATGCTCCCCAATATGATGATTCTGGCACTAAATTAGTACCACTTCCTACTAAACTTATTACCATATACATTAGTAAATACCAAACTATTGCTACTATTAAACCAAATAATGCTCTTGTAAAGAAAACACTAAAATATATTTACAAATTACCTAATAAACATTGATTAGAATATCAACACCATGCAAAATAGCCAATAATTTAGGAATAAAATAAAACCATCTGTGTGTGGAAAAACCACTGCTTTTAAAATTATTGTTGCCAATATAGAAATTATAGTATAAACTATGATATATTGTATGATCCAAGAAAGATAAAATGAAGTGTTGTTCAAACCCATCATTTTCATTCCTTCTCTTAACTTTTTCTCTTTTTCATAAATGATACCATAAGTCATTCTTAAATAAATAATCATCAATGGTAATATCAAATAAATACCAAAACCTCCTCTTAAAAATGTTGCAAAATCATCAGAAACTCCATCCATTCGATGAACTCAAATAAAAATATAAATTACCATATGAAAATTAAGGAGCTATAACAACAGCAGGTTAATTAGTAATATTAAATTATTCAGGTCCCAATGGCCCCCCTTTTTCTAAATTTAATATAATATTATCTATAAAATTCTAAACAGTTAACATTCCTGAATTCCAATAAGTGTTAGCCTTGCTATGGTCCTCATATTTTATTGAATCGATAGCGTCCAAATTAGTTGGAGGTATCTCATAATTAATCATTCCACTTGAATTGAACCTCAATTAGTAATTGTATTAATTAGGACTTTTAGTGTCATCGAATATGACTCCAAAACATATTCTGTTAACTCCTGGATCACCGTACTTTTAATCTGCTGTATATTTATCCAAAGTTTGAGAACTATTGAAAATTTGTGTTTCATAGTGATAATAATCTAATTAATGGAAGATAATACTTTCGAAAATAAATTTTAGTTTCTAAACTACAGGATGGTCTTCACTTGGCCCCAATGCCACTTTTCCATTTCTCCAAAATCGTTTTTAATCAGCTCTGTAATTATCTATGCAGTTCCTAAAGAAATTATAAAAAAAAAATTACTTAATCCTCGGGAGTACCATCAGTCGAGTTGAAGTATTCAAATATCCTAGATTTTCACTAACACTTAAGTTTTTATCGAATAAATTTCTTGATGTTAAAATTTACTCAATCATAGTTTCGTCAATGTAGGGATATAAGGTCACTGGTACATTCGGATCAGATGATTTCCAATTTGTTTCAGGGACCAGGTAGGCTTGATCTGATATATTACTCTTAGTTACAGCAGCTCTATAAAAGCATTTCTCAAATACATTACCTGATCCCACATAGAGCGAATATTAACACCAAAGGTAAAATGAGTTCACAACATGAACAACAACAGTTTCTTTTCCAAAGAATCCAATTTTTGGTTAGTAATGCAGATAAGTGACCCATTGAATGAGTTTTTCTTATTTTTATTATAATAAGAAACAAGAATTCCTTAGCTTCTTAAACCATCAATTCCATAACAATTATGGAATGGTTAGTTTATTGCTTAAACAATTGATTAATTGATTCTATATATACACTATACAGTTGAAGTAGTGGTTAAAAACTTAAATTGCTGCTCGATTAAGTTCTACTAAAGAACTTAATCATAAATATGAGATTAAATATTAATTTTAATGCAAAATTCTCAAGAGCCAATTACCATTAAATTGGTTTGTGTCGGAGATGGAAGTGTTGGAAAAACCTGCATTTTATTAAGGTATCAAAAATTGTGACATTAGTTACACCACAGATAAATTTCCTACAGACTATGTACCCACTGTCTTTGAAAATTATACAACACAAGTGGCTATTGATGGCCAAACAATGGTAAACTTAAGCTTATGGGATACTGCTGGACAAGAGACATACAATAGATTAAGAACATTATCCTATGGATAAGCCGATATCTTCTTGATTGTTTTCTCTGTTGTGGATCCATCGTCATTTGACAATGTTACAAATAAAGTAATTTAATGCCATTTATGTTCAGTGGTACCCAGAATTAAGTGCAGGTGATTTAGCAAAGGTCCCTAAAATAATTGTTGGCAATAAAACTGATATGAGGGACACCTCCAATCCAAATCATATCAAAAAGGAAGCAGTAATCAATTCAATTATAATAGGCAGAAAAAGTCTTAAAATAACAAGAATTAGCATATTTTGAATGTTCAGCACTCACACAAGATGGACTAAAGGAAATATTTGATTCCGCTGTTCAAAGAGCATATAAGGCCAAAATGGAAAGCAAATCAGAGATTTAAGGCAGTGGGAAATAAGCAAAATAGATTGATCAACAAGATTAAAGTAAAAATGAAAAACCATGTTGCATTATCAGCTGATGTTATAAATTATTATACAGAAATAGATAAAATATATAGTTCTATAATATCTTTAATGAAACCCTCTCAAAAAGCAATCGATGTCAAACTGATATGTGTTGGAGATGGAAATGTAGGAAAAACTGACATCCTATTAAGGTACAAAACTATTATATCAATGCTATGTGGCAGAAAAAGATTCTAAAAACTCTTTTCAGCCCACTGTTTTTGAAAATTATACTATATAATTGGCTATTGATGGGAAAACAATAATCGACTTGTATTTGTCTGACACTGCTGGTCGAGAGACATATGGTAGATTAAGAAAATTATCATATTAAATGGCTGATGTTTTCTTGATTATATTTTCTGTTGTAGATCCAACTTCATTTGAAAATGCAACAAATAAAGTATTATTTTGTATTAATAATTCAGTGGTATCAAGATTTGAATGATGAAGATTTATCAAAAGTTCCTAAAATTTTAGTAGGTAATGAAATCGAAAAGAGGGATCCCTCTAACCCAAATCATATAAAATAATAAACTGTATTATATTTAAACTATAAAAGGCAAAATAAATATCAGAATAACTAGGATTGCAATATTTCGAATGTTCATCATAGAAAAAAGAAGGAATAAATGAAATTATTGAAACAGCTGCAAGAAAAGGCTATAAATATAAAATGAATGACACAAATTCACAAAATCACTAAACTGAATAAACAAATCAACCAAATCAAAAAGATAAACATTGCATTATAAGTTGATTTTATAATTATTATACAATCATTTGAAAAGAACCCATTATTTTTTCTTTTCCGCATTTAACTAATTGAAATGATCATTCACTTTTTTATCAATCTTTTCACATTCCCTCTTACATTCTTCTACTAATGTCATCAATAATGTTTATTTTTCTCTACTTTTAAGCTTTATTTCCTCCACAATCTTCTTAAATTGTTAAAACTTTTCATCGAAATGTGATTAATTGATAAGTTGAATTCCTAAAATAAGTATATTAATACTTTATTGAATAGCTTCGAGTAATTTATCTTATATTTAATGAAAATCAATTTACTAAGGTGTATTAGAAACCATTTATTACTTTAATTGCAATCTATATTATTTGTAAATATACTGCTAATCAATAACAAGAGCAATCATATTGTCTAATTGCTATGTCTTTTTGTTAAATGTTTCCTGAATATCTTTAATTTTCTTCTTAAGTGTAATTGCATTCTCGTCATTCAGAAATGAATCATTCATTTCAATAATCGAATTATTTTCTGATCTATTATATAATTAAGGTGGTTAATATTCTTAAGTTGAAACAATCGATTATCTCAAATGGGCAATTTCTTATTCCATTGATTCAATTTTTTAATCAATCTATAATAAATATCCGATCTTTACATTATTTCTTATATTCACATTATGCACCTCAATAAGTGATTAAATTTTAGCCATTATATCATTTAAAAGATTAGCTTTATTCATTTATTTTTCAATGATATCTAACTCTGATACTTCTTGATTACATGCTGAATTTCGCCTTGTATTGATTCTATGTTTTTAAAGATACTAATTTGAATGTCTAAAATACATTTTCAATGATCTTTTCAACTCTCTCTGTAAAATCTTACCCCTTTTGCATGAATTTTTAATGAAAATAAATACACTAATATTAATAACATTATCATTCTTGTACAGTTTTTTGGGAAGAAATTGATTACGCTTTTTATGACTTCACTTCTTTATGTAATTTTTGTATCTACTCTACTGTTAGAAGATCTGGTCTCTTTCTCTATTCTTCAAGAACCTAAAATATATAAGTATAATACTTGTCTTTCTATTTTTTCAAACTCTTTTCTTGTTTCAATATTTTTAATAGTCTTAGGATTAAAATACTCTGGGCAAATTTCATATAACCATTTTCCCTCTATATCTGTAACAGTTCTTAAATAGTTTTTTGATGTAAGTACAAATTCTTAATACAAAATCCATTCAGGTTTGTGGTTGAGTACAGAACAAGGATGAATTGCAACTATTTGACTATCTTTCACAGTCATATAAGCTCCATTCTTTGTTAAATGGGCTGTCTGCATAAACATACCTGATATTAATGCCTTTTTTATATATGTATAATAAAGTGCATTTGAAGGATCTGTCTTTGTTAATGGTACTTATTACTTTTACATTATTTATCTAAGTTGAACCTTTATTTTGTCTGCTGATTTTAAACTTCTATAATTAATAAAATTCTAATAACACCAATCTGTGCTTTCATTATGTTCTTTAAATGCTTTAAATACATTTAAGAAAGTTATGTGATCACCATCCTAATGTACAAATTAATATCTTGCATCATCAGCTTATTATTATTATTCCTTTGGTCTTTAGAAAACTTATTAAACTGACAATAATGACACTATTGTTAGAATTTCATCAGTAACATAGTAATCTTTACTACTTAGTAGAACCTTGGATAATTATGGATCTAATGGAAATTCAGACATCATTTATCCAAATTTAGTTAAATTACCTTCATCATCCAAAGCACTCAAATAATACAATTATTCAAGAGCTCTCATCAATGTTTCTGGTGCAGGTGGATCCATAAAATCAAAATGAACCAAATCATCAATTCCCAATCTTTTTAATTAAAGTACCACAGCTGAGAGATTACTTCTCAAAATTTCAGGATATGTATTATCAATTAATTCAACTTTAAATGATTATTCTGTATACAATCTATAACATTTTCCTGGCCTAGTTCTTCCTGCTCTTCCTGCTCTTTATTATGCTGATGCTTTAGATATTGGTGAAGCTAATAATGATTCAACTCTTAATCTAGGATTATAAACTTTTTATTTTGAAAATCCAGGATCAACAACATAACATATTCCATCAATTGTAATAGATGTTTCTGCTATATTTGTTGCAACAACAATTTTTCTACCTTAAATTCCTTTCTTATTTGGAGGTGGAGCAGGCTCAAATATTTTTTGCTATTAGTTAGGAGGAAGCGTACTATATAAAGGGACACACTTAACTGGACCAACATCTTCACCTAATTTCTAAATTTCAGATGTAATCTTTTTACAGGCTTCTTCAATTTCCTAAAATTATATTATATATTACTTCTTCTCCTGTTAAAAATACTAGAATATCACCAGGATCTTCATAAGCATGAATGTTTATAGTAGTACTAACTGCAGCATCAAAATAACTTTTTTCAGGTTTTTATGTATAGAAGATTTCTACTGGAAATACTCTTCCTGGAATATCGAGTAATGGAGCATTATTGAAATATTTTTGAAATTTCTCAGCATCCATTGTGGCTGACATAATTACAACTTTCAAATCATCAGGTCTTTTTAACATAATTTCTTTCAACAAACCAAATAATATATCTGTGTTTAGAGTTCTTTCATGTGCTTCATCTAATATTACAACTGAATATCTCTCTAATTTTGGATCATGCATAGCCCTAGTATAATAATAAATACATACTCTCTTAATAACATACCATCAGTCATATATTTTAAAATTGTCTTCTACGATGTTTTCTCCTCAAATCTGATAGAATACCCAACTTCATCGCCCAAAGCAACATCCATTTCCTCTGATACTCTTTTTGCTACACTCATTGCTGCTACTCTTCTTGGTTATGTGCATGCTATTGCTCTTCCTTTACCATATTTTTCAAGTAAAAATTATGGTATTTAAGTTGTTTTACCACTACCTGTTTCTCCTTGTAAAACTATTGCTTAAAATTATTCCATTAACATGTAGAGCTATTCCTTAGCTAAGTATAAAAATCCAATTTACCATCCCATGCAGGTAATTATTTTCTGACTTTAAGTATTTTATAATAATCTTCTGAAAATGGTTTGCCAGTATAATGATTAATGCTTGTGTCTAATTTATTCTTTTTCTTTTGTAATTGATCTTATATTTCACTCTCACAATTACCTAAATCACCAATATCGATTTTATTTTGCCTTTTATTTGATGACCCTAAATTCTTATCCACAAACATATGTTAAATTTTAAAATATACACTAATCATTTTTTATTCTTTGGTTTGCTTTTTTTCTTTGTTTCATTTTCCTCTTCCTCAGAGTCATCTACTTCTTCTTCATCATCTTCATCTCCTACTTCGTTTTTGAATTCCTTGATTCCCAAAAAATATTCAAGAGAATAGGGTAGTAATTCATCAACAATTTCTCTACCAACATCTTAATCTACATCCAAGTAACTTTAAATTTAGATTTACTAATAATTATAATTATTTATACTTCATCTTCAGATAATTTATCGAATTTTTCTTTATTTGTAATATCAATTGATCTAAAGAATACAAAGAAACTCTCATCATCAACTTCTTTTGAAATAACTCTAAATTATCCTGTTTTCTTATTTCTTTATTTCTAAGTATATATTAATTAATACCTTCTTAATCACTTTTCTTGTTAAATTTTAACCATCTTTCCATTCAATTTTAGTTCCTTCAACTTTATTTAATTCATCTTCTTCATAATAGAATTTCTTTTCCAATACAGTTTATTTGAAGAATGGATTCTCAGCAAAATGGAATTTAAGGAAGAAATCAGAATCATTTTCAGCTAATGTGAATTCAATTCTTTGTAAAAACTTAAATGCTTCCTCATCTCTTTCAGAAAGAGGTAATTCTTATAAATCAGCATGTTTGAAGACTTTTAACCAATAATTTGGTATAGCAACTGACTCTTTTGGAGCTTCATTGAATTTTTATAAATCCTCCTCTGAAAGCAACTTTGCAGCAAGAGTAAGATTTTCTTCACTCAATCCTTATCCTAAGATAATTTTATCAGCCTATGATTAAATATTGATTTTACTTATTCATAGATAGGCATACTCAATTTGTCATATTTAGATTAAATATTATCACATACTTTATCCATGTCTGTATCAGCTTCTTTGCATTTAATAAGATAGTGTCGTAATGCTACAACTTTTGCTTTATCCTTAGGTGGGATATTAGTAATTTTCTTTTTGATTTCTTATTCCAACTCTTTGTTTTCCATTGATTAAAAAAATTAATTAATGATTATTTTTATTACACTCATGGTTTCAATGTAGACATAAATCCACTCTTTCGGATTTCAACTTACTCTGATTTGCTCACATCATACGTTCTTCCAATATTATCTTTCCTCTCAACAACAATTGACTATTATTAGTAATATTATTACTTTCACTTCCTTCACTTCACCCTTTTTTATGGATTCTAATTCAGCCTCAGTAAGCATTAATTTTTCTTACGTTTCATGATATTCCCTATTCAATTAAATAAATTTCTATTTCCATGAATCTACTTCCTAACAATGACATTTCATTTACCTTTGATAGATATGTCAATTTTTCAACTGTCACTTCTTCATGAGTTGCATGAAGTTCATCAATCATATGGTGAGCATCATCCAATTCACCTCTTAAAACCTGTATGTCTCCTTAAAGAGATTAGATTATTCCATCTTGTTTAGTTATTTGTCTCTATGAATATATTACTTAATTACTTCTCTTTCAACTAATTATGTTTACAATTAAACCAAACTTGAACTTCTACTTAAATCATTTTTCTAAATTTATGCCCTCAATTCAGAAATAATCCTATCTTTCCCTTAACTGTTCTCTATTTCATGTTCCAACTAAACTTTAACCATTCTTAATTCTTGCTCTAATCTTGTAATCTTAGGTTATTTGTTTGAATACCTATTCAGTGTTGTTCACAACCTCTTTCACAATCTGAACTTCTGGTTTTCTCATTTCTAATTCCATGATTCTTGCTCTTAACATCTCAACTTCTCTATTATTCTCCTTCTTCTTCTTTGGCTTCTTTACTGGTGCTTGTGGTTATTGCATTTAAGGCATAATCAAGAATTATGGTGGATGATACGTGTAATGGCTATAACATGTTTTTTAAATAGTGTTTGATATAGGCAAGTAAAATCTACCATCAACATCATAAGTGTATGGAAGCTATGGGGGCTCTTGCTCATAAGAGATTGGATCTGACTACTAATTCATAATCACACAAATAAAATTAAATATGAAATTAAACGATCAAAAGAACAACTCTCCTTTATTTCCGTCTGCCTACAATACCAATATGACTGCCTCTTTCAAATATCTTTCAAGAGAATCAAGTGCTGTTAAAGCAGATAAATCAATTCTCAAATCACCTTCATAAATATTTTGCAAATCCAATAGAGGCAGCGATAAAAAGGTTCGAATATAGGAATCAGTTACTAAAGGTTCAGTTCAAGGAAGAAATACCAGTTAATTTGGAAGAGTCTCAGTGGATATACTTAATGGACCACCAATGAGAAGTCTTAACAGGGAAGATAGGGAAAAATTGATTCTAACACTAATATAGCAAGTCAAATAATAGAATTCTCAAATATCGTAATTAGAGGGTAAAGTAAAGAATCAAGAAGAGCTTCTAGATGAATTAAATCTATTCAATGAGAAATATGCGTAGAAGGAACAATATTTTGAAGAGTTGTTATAAAATTAAAACAAAATTAATTCAACAAGTATTTGATTGTTATAGGATAGTTCAATAAATTGCATAATTAAAAGAAATTGATGCTCCTTCCAATGATAATTTAGATATCATAAACAAAATATATGAAGATGAAGTGGATTTAGATATGGCAATTAAATGGAGAAATGCGAGATTATAATTCAATTTTTTAGATGCATTATATAGAGGGACCAAGTATTCTAAAAAAATAAAAGTTCTTGAAAGAAGAAGAGAGGATAAAACACTATAAAATTGTTTTAAAAGTTGGAAATTTATCTGTTAAAAGAATCAGTTATTAAATTAATTTGCTTAAGTGTAAGAGCTCAGAACTGTAATTCAATCTTGGATGAATTGGAAAGAGTTTATCTAAAATAAGAAACAATACAATAAAAACTTAACAAAAGCAAAATAATTTCATGATAGAAAATTACTAAAAAAGTCATTGTTTGCATTGAAGAACTATTATTTATAATTAAATTTCAAGCTTAAAGATTTTACTTAAATTACTAAGGAGGCTGTAGTGTAATTGGAAAGAATTAAAGTCTTCAAAGTAATATAAATTTATAACAATAGATTTTCAGTTAATGGATTTTGTGGGTTAAAAATGAAAATTAAAAGTAAAAAGTAATCTACTAAAAGATAAATAACTATAGATAAAAGTAAATGAAAGGACTCATACAATTTTTAAAGTTAAATGTGAAATTTCATTAAGACCTTAGTTTGAAAGTCGTAAAATAGAGAACCTTACGTAAAACAGGCCAAATATTCAACTAATTTAAATAAAATTGGAAATTACATAAGTTCAGGGAGAATCAGATCAAATCAAATCGAAATTATTTCATCAAATTTAGATAAATGAAGAAATGGATTAAGGAATTCTCTAAATTAACAAGACTTAATTATATCTGTGAAAAGATTTAAGAAAAAAAGTAAACAACTTATTTATAAAATTGTAATTTTAATTAATAAAATAGTATTTAATGCAATTGTGACCAATTGTCAATACAAAAAAAAATGTAGATAGAATGAAATTTAGATTAATAAAAAATACGAAAACCGAATTGCCAATACAACTTTCATGTTATGGTTAGGAACTATTTATAAGAGATAAATTCTAGTAATAAAGGAATAAAACTCTCTAATCTTAAAGTATAAGGATGTAGATTACTAACAATAAAATGATTCAATGGCATTAAGACAAATGTATGAAAGTACGGTAAAACAAGTGTAGGCCTGTGAAGAATAGATTGCAAATTACAAAATTTTAGTATAAAATGGTAAAGAAGTGGAAAGAGAATTGACAATGCAAAAGTAAGAATTTAACCTATTTTGTGATTTTATGAAATCAGAATTGAGTTCAGCCAAAGAGATGCTTGCCTAGATCCAAACGGATGAAACTGAAATCAAAATTCTAAGAGAATAATACAATTAATCCTAGTAATAGTTACGTGAACTAAGATAATAATAGAAAAGTATTTATAAATTAAATGTTAGTGATATCACCTATAAGAAATATGACTGGAAGTGTGATTACTTCTGATCATGAGTCTTTAAGAAAATAAGTAGAAATGAGTACAAATTTATTAAATGATCAAAAACATGAATATAATCTCTTACAAAATGAATATGCTAAATTAGTTGGAGGGTATGAAAAAAAGATCAAAGAAATAGAATAATATTACATGGAACTATGTGAAAAGTAGAAATTATAAATAGAAAGATGTAATAATTTTAAGTAAACCTAGTAATGAAGGAAAATTAAAATATAAAAAATGAAAATCATCAAAATTTGTTATCTAGAAACAAATTAATGGATGAATTAAATATCATTCATGAGTCATTCAAAGAAGATAATCATTAATCATACTACCTTCCTAATTATTAATCATCAGAATCTTTTGAATAACATAATTATGCAAGAAGATAAAGATAACAACTGCATAGTCAACCTTCTCCTTCGTCTGATAAAATATATACTCAACAATCTCCAATATAAAAAATTGAAGACAAGTATTATAATTATATAATGTTAGGAGGATGAAAGAAGAAGCCACAAGTTTAAGAGAAGATATTAAGAGAAGATTGGCTACTTTGAAAACACAAATGGACTAATAAATGTGACTTATATTTTAACTATGAATTAATTCACGTTATTAAAAAATAGCATCCAATAGTTGATTAAAAGACAACATTCAACAAGTGTATTGTTTATTCGACATGGACAAACAAACCAAAATTTGAGTAATACTTTATAAGGTTGGACAGATAGTAGATTAAATATTAGAGGTATTGAAAAATAATAAATTAAAGGAAGAGAATAAGCTAATGATTTAATGCAATCTATATTTCCCTTTAGAGATCAATTTACATAAATATTTTCTTCTGATTTGCAACGAGCTAAAGAAACTGCAGAAATTAGTTTAGGATTTCCACCAGAGTAGTAAATCATTGAAGATTCACGATTGAGGTTTTTGAATTAAATATTCCAAAAGAGAACTTTATTTTGGAAAACATGAAAATTTAGCTTATTCTATGCTCGATTAAGAAACCAAAGATATAATTTTTACAATGAACTATTAAGCCCCAGGAGGAGAAAGTTGGGTATAGGCAAGAGATAGGGCCATGAAATGTATTACAGAACGAGTTACAAAGAATGGAACCTATATTGCATATTCTCATGGAGTATTCAATAAATTTCTATATAGGGTGTTATATGCACTATAACTTATGATTTAGGATTATAAGAGTCATTGAGTAATTGTGGATGTGTCGCATTAGATTACGATCTTTAGAATAAGAAGTTTAAAGAAATATTGTTTAAATGGGAATTCCCTAATGAAGAAGAAAAAGAAATTTGATTGTGATATATATATTTTAATGGATGAATTTGATAAACTGAGAGAAGAAATTGAAAAATTGTTAACTTCAAAGAAAACTATATTATTGTTAGTTCGCCATGGTGAAACTGAAGCTAACTTCACCAAATAACTTAGTGGTTGGCATGATGTTTAATTGACCTAAAAAGGTAATCAATCAGGCTATTTTTAGGAATTGAGGAAGGGAAAAAATTAGCAAAAGCCTTTCAACCATTAAAAGATTAATTTGCAGGAATATATTGTTCTGATTTAAGTAGGGCAAGAGTTACTGCAGAGGGTGCAATTGGAACATCTGATAATATTATTCCTAACATTAATTTACGAGAATTGAATTTTGGAGATCATTAAAATGCTATCTACTCCTCATAAAATAAAGCCATTTATGATATTTTATTCACAATGCAATATTAAGCACCAAATGGTGAAAATTGGGAGTAATTAAAAAATAGAATAATGAATTACATGGAATCTGTAATAAAAAAATCAGGTGTTTATGTAATTTTCACACATGGAGTATATTTATAACAGTTAGCAATTAGGGAGCAATATTTTCCCTTGTCCATCAATTTGGATTTAAAAATACAATTAAAAATTGTTCTTGTTTGGCAGTAGAATTGGATGAATCCCATCGAAATATTGTAAATTTATTGTTTTACTGGTAATTTCCTAACGGTGACTGAAAAAGTTTCATATTATTATTTTATAACATAAAGAGTAAAGATCAAATACCATATTGCTTGCTAAATTTTTTCAGTTTATTACAATCTTAAATGTTGGACTCTTTAGAATATAAAAGTTCTAATTTTTTCATGTCAGGATGATACACAGATATGAACTAATTTCAAATAAATACTTACCTATCCTATGTACACCTGCCCATTTACATCAGTATAACATCCATACCCTTTTAATTAATTAAATCTGAAATTCCCCTTGTAATAGCTTAAATCAGGCCAAGTCATAACTCCTTCTCCATGAATTTAGCCTTAATGAACTTCACCAATATACCTAAATTCAAATTTTATATTACTGTCTCCCATCTGGAAAGTAAAACTGCCCTCTTCCTTAGATGATGCCATCCTTGTACAAACCTTCATATTTTATTCCATTTTTTCTAATTTCTACACCATGTCCTTAAAGCCTGTTATCAAACCAGGTCCCTGAGTTACATAATAAAATACCTTTCACTTCCTTTTTTTTATTTCGAAAAACACCGAATCCATGAGCTTTATTTCCAATCAGAAATCCTTCAAATCTAGATTATTAAATAAAATACATATCTCCATTAGGATAAATCATTCTCGCTTGTCCATGAACCTTATCATCAAGCCAAATTCTGAATTATTTTATAAATATACCCTTCAAGATAATTTCCCTCACTTAACCAATGTTGTCTTCCAATACCACTTCTTTTTCCATTTCTTAATTAACCATAAAATATCGATCCATCAGAATATTGAACATATTCGTATGTTCTTCCTTATTCATCTAGCTGTTTTATTGGAGCATAAGTGCCAAGATTATTTAAAGCATCTTGAACTTCCTGCTTAAGCTAACCCAAGCCTTAAACTTCTTGACCAATGTTTAAAAGAGATTATGAATTCTCATTCTAACTTTACCAAGTCTGTATGTCATTATTAACTACCTCAATAACCATTAATACCCTTCCTTATGATTGGTACACCAGCAGTAACTGATAGAGTCTGTGATGACCACTTACTTTATTTAGAATTGCATGTGCACCCCATTATTTGTATAAGAATATAAAATAATTATTCCATGCATAAATTAGAAGCTTTTAATCGAAGATTCAGCTATTTAGCAATTTCATTATAATGTGGTCACTAAATTAATAAATATTTAATACAATTTATGAATAAAATTATATTCAATGAATGAGTTACACGAAACTTTTATTTTTCCTAATTTGATTTATCTTTAATTTAAAACTTCATAATTGTTATTCTAAATCTACTTATCCACTTTATTTTTAATTGATCTGATATTGTTATATTTTTGATATGATAATTAATAATTATTTGCTAATAAATCAAGACCTCAATAATTTTACTTCCCATCGTAAATTGTAAGCCTATACTGACGAAGCACATCAGCTTCATTCTAATTTCTCAAGAACATTTAGAAATACACAATTACTGCGCAAATTAGACAAAAAAAATAATTAGATGTCAACTTTTGTCAAATTGGAGCCCCTTACAAAATCATAGAGTTTAATATGTTTAAGTCTGAAAACCCCTATTTACGAGGGTAAAGAGAAAATACAGGAGCTACTTAATTTAAGAATGGGGAAAAAAATGAAGAGATAAGCAGCTTGTTAAACTGATAATTTTGAGAACAAAGTTTTCTTGAGAAAGAGCTTATCTTAAAATTGTAATAATTAATTATATTTTAGTTCCATAAAGAAGAATGATGCTCTCTGATACTTTCTTAAGATAAAAACATGATTTCTTTAAAGAAGATGAAATGAACAAATGATTTTAATATAAAATAATATTCATTCATCATCAAACAATTCTGGGTGATCCTACATAACTTTATGGGTTATTTCATCATCCAATTCTATTATACTTTTTTCCTCCTATTAAGGAAACTTTATTTCTAAATCTTCATTTGCCTATTCATCTATTTCAGGGATTTCCTATAATTATGTTGTTTGATCTAAACTATTTATGATGTCTTATACGGCCTAATATTCGGCTTCTAAATTCTTTATTTTTTCTTGATATTCATGTAATTTATTAAGGTTATCTGTGACATCATTTAATGAACTCTATTCTAATAGTTCTCTGCTCTATTTGATTGAAACATCTAATTTTTACTTATAATCTGAAAATTCATTTAAAATACTTTTGCATTCAATGTTTGCTAATTCTTTTTAGTATTTATCATTAGTTTATGACATTAAATTAATCTATTACATCCTTAAATTTAAATATTCACTAGGAACATATGTAGTCATCTTTTTAACCTACTCTATCATTGCCTTCATTTTAGGTCTCTCTTCTAAAGTATTTCCTTTTACTACTAATTTTTATAAGGCATCATTAACTTCTTAAGACTTTATTTCCAATATTCTATCTATCGCTTCTTGTCTTAAAGTTTTATCTTTTGGCAGAACTCCTGGTTTATCAAATTCCAAGTCTGCATTCTCATTAAATTTAGGATTATATTTTTTAATTTTTTAATGTACATCTTTCAGCCTTTCTTTTGGAATTATAAATGGATTTGCAAAATTCTATTATCCAGGTTTAAATGTGTCAATATCAGACAACAATTCATCAAGTCTTTTTTAAAACTCTGCTGGAAGCTCAACCAAAGCTAATTCTTTGATATTTTCTTATTTTTGTTCTAATTTCCTTTCGATTTCATCAACACATTCTTCTTAATCTTAAAGATTTTATTCTGGTTATTGCTCCTCCCCTGTAATTTTATTTTTGAATAATTCACGATGTTTAAGTAGCTCAGTTAGGAACATGGATCTCTATTTAAGTGATAATTAAGAAATCTATGAATCATTATCAAGGGAAGGCTCTATAATCTATTTAAATTTCATGATGTCTGATTTCATTTTCTATTCCAATTCTTAATTTTCCACTATTTCTAATTCAGCTGCTAATAATTAAATTTATTTTTCTAGTTCCTATTCATCATTTATTTATTGTCTGCTTTCTCTTTATGCAGTTTATCTACTTTCTACGTAATTTTCTAATTCATCCCTTTACGATTGTCTTTACTTGTCTCTCGATTATACCAATTATTCTGCCTAAATCAATATATCTTTGAATTCCTTCGTTTAAAGATTATATTTAGGAGGATCTTTTTTAACCCATTATTTCTAATCGAAATTAATTTCTTATCTTTTCTTTTCAACAAATGATTTGGAACTTAAATTCGGTACATCTTAAGATGACTTTGAAATACTAAATGTTTCTGATTTCATGCTTTTCGATTCTAACTCATTTGATATATCATCTGATTTTTCTGTAGAAACATAACTTTAATCTTCGAAGTTCCTTTTTTCAGATTGAGGTCTTGGAATAGAATCATCAATAGTTCGAACTTTACTTGGTTAATAAAATTGATTATAGGGTTTACGATTGGAGTTATTGTTTGAAGTGAAACTGCTTGATGTTTAAGATTACTTTATTTAAAAAGGTTTAGATGCTATTTTTTAACTTGTACTTTAAGGACCTATTGGTTTATTAGCAGCATCCTCATACACTTTCTTAACTTCTGAGTCTAGCATTTTCTATTTCATAAAATCAGAAAAAGATGATTAAGGGTAAGGATTGGTTGTAAATTCATTTGAACTTTATGAAGGTTTTGGGGGTTGTCTAGGCTGTTGAGTAGGCTATTACTGTATTTAAGGTAGTTAACTTTGGAATGTTAGAGTTTGAATTGGAAGTGCTTTGCCTTTTTTATTCATAACTATAATTTTTTTTAATATAAGTCAAGTTATTCTCATTGGCATTTTTATTGATCTTCTACCCACACTTTCTTTCAAAAATGATTCTCCAACTTTCGATCTCTTTACTCTATTACATAAATTAAATGCATAGAGATTATAACCACAAAATGCTGCTGGAAAAAACATACAAATCGAGACACTTATCCTAAGTGCACATGCATTTATGATTAGCATACCAGCAAACATGAAAAACATAAAGAACTAAACAAACCAAAATATTCTGCTATGTATTCGTTGCACTTCTCCTTTTTCCTAGGTTGATGTTTCGAATACCCAACTCTCATTTCCAAAATCATCAATTTCTACCCACCATCTTAATCCAACTAATTTTCCTAATTGATTTGCTATAGTACCTTCCACTAATATTTTTTATTATCCAAAAGTCAACTGCTCCAATTACTACAATAATTTCATATAGAGTCATTGAATGACAATAAGGAGTGATAAAATACAATATTAGGATTGTAAACTTTAAAATGAAACACATCACACATTAAAAAGGATTAGGAGATTCTGATATATCCATATTGGCACTCATGAATAGATTTTAATTTGCAAAAGCCAAGGGATTCATATGCACACTTAAATTCAACCAATTCTATTCTTTTTCATTCCAATATTGTCTTGTATTTTGAAAGCCAGCCACTTATGGCAAGGAACTCTATTAAATTATTGATTCAGCTATTCGAGGCCCTTGGAATTCTCCAAGTTTCGGAGGCCTCATCAAATTTAAAGGTGGCTGCTAGTTGATCATAACTGATAATTTATAATTAATTCACAGACTGTCTATAAATTTGGTCAAAAAGTGTAATACTTTCTCTTCATCTCCTGGATTTATTTTATTCTGCAGAAGATCAGCTTGTTTTGTTTCCCCATTTTTTAATGCCACTATCAAAGGTGCTTATGTTGGAGAGGGTAATATTTAGGATTCATTCAAAATATTATATCTAAATAAGTATTCTTTTACTTCTTTATTTAGATATTCTTAAAATTGGCAGGATTCTTAACTCTAAATGGATTAGGTTATAGGAGACGCTGAGCAATTTTATCAAGAGTCTCTGAGAGGTTAAGACATGCAGCACATCCAGGTTTGTAAAAATATAGTAAATCAAATCCACTTAAGTTTAGTGAATTTGAAGTCATAGTCTGTATATTTTCAAGGGGAACCCTTAAGAATAATTTTTCATAGTATTCTTCTCTCTGCTCAGGCTGCTTCTAAAAATTTGGAATATTCAAGTTTGTTGTTTGCACCAAAAACTACCTCAATCTATTTGTTGTGAATTTATCATTGAAGGTATAGCGTTTACATTGCTTAAATTTATTAATATTTTCAGAAGATTGACCCAATTATACATTTTTAAATTTGAATTAAATATCAGATTAATGGGATTCTAAATCAAGTAGTCTTATTTCATCAGTTATTTCATTACTCACTAATCCGAAATAAGATTACAATAATTAGATGTTGTCAGAATAAATAATACCTAAGTGTTACTATTACTCTGTATTTAAGGACTTTTTAACATTAATTAACTTTCTCACTACTTTATCTTTAAGATCATTCTCAGTGTAATAAATTAAAATGTACTTAACTCCTAATTATTTATATAGTAGTAATTGAGAATCCATCTATTATTTATTGTAGATATAATTAACATAATTACTAGCCATCAAAGATAGTCTTTAAACAAATCTCTATAAATTCAATTTATTAGTTGAATATTCTTAAGATTCTGCTACAAAACTAGACAAAGAATGTGATTTCTTTGATAATCGAAAATGATCTGCATTTTCGATATTTGGATCAGGTTCAATTTTTGTCATTGAGTATTCCTTGCCATTTTGAAAAAAAGAGGACTCTTTAGCAGTGAAAATGGATGTTGCCTTTAATACATACACTTCACCAATATCATTTGAAGACATATTGAATTATTCGGCTACAGCCTTATCTTTGATAATATAATATTAAGCATCTCTATTTATATCTATATATCGAAGTTCTCTAAATTGCTCCTCTAAATGCTCTAAATCTTTATGATTCTTTTATTTAAATGTATCGAACTTATTAATTTATTCTTCAGCTTGTTTTCCAACAACTAATTAAGGCACATAACTTAAAATAACTTTAGCATCCATTTTATCTATAAGATCAATTGCTTCTTATCTCGAGTTAAGAGTAGCAATAGGAGTGAAAAAGTTGAGCAATTTTAGATAATCATCTTCACTCCTAATTTTTAATAGTAAGCATCTATGTTAATTTATTGCAATAAGATCATATTCATTGAATTCTCCATTATATTGACAAAATTTAACTTATAAAGTTTTTGGAATATCATCAATTATGTCCTTATTCAAAATAATGATTGTATTTGTAAAATATTCAGGGTTTGTTAGTGCAGCATTAAGATCTTTTTCATTTATTATTTTGGGTGTAAAATTGGTTGTACATTTAAATCTGTGTTAGTATGTAATTAATGATATGACTGTAGTAAATTTAACTAATCTAATGAGCTATGGTAATTTTAAAATAGTCCTAAACATAATTTAATATATAAATTGTAAGTATAAAGCTCTTAAATTGTTTAGTTTATTATTAATATTAATAATAATAAAACATGGATTAGATTGCTGAGGACACTATAAAAATTTATGAAACCATTATACAGGAAGTCATAACGAGATTGAAAAAAAACTCCGACAAAGGACAATTATAAATGAGTGAATCTGACATTTAAGTATTTAGAGATGTATTTAATAAACATTATTTAAGCTTTGGATGGAATTCCTTAAAAAAATCAGAGATGGATCATTATAACCAAATGATACTCAAATACAACAACAACAATAATAAATTAGACAACCCTCACACATGGAAGATGAACCAGCTATAGTGAAAAAAGTTAAAATAAATAACCATGAAGAAGAGCCAGAAATTAAATAAGAAGATGGTGAGGATGATGAAGAATGTGATTTGGTTTTGGAGGAAGATTTCAAAGAGTAGAGTGTAAAGTAAGAATAAAATTTCGACAATGAAAACCCCGAGGAAAAAGTCAAGAGAGAAGAATTTCGTTAGCGTTTAAGTGAAGGTTAGAGGGATAGAACATTATTTGATAAAATTAGAGATTTAGCGGCCAATTCTAATTAAGTGAAAAATGAGGAATAATCTGCTGATGATGATGATTCAGATGAACCAAAGAATTTTGATGGACACATTTTTGCATAAAAGATCAACAATGAAACAGTAGTAAGCCGTATAAGGGTATAAATATCATTAATTAGCCCAATAAATAATAAAAGGCATCATTAGAAAATGTGCTAATAAAAGAAAAGCCACGAAGGGATCTTTTTTATGCCTATGCTACACTTCAGTTCAACTTCAAAACAAATAAAAAAAAGTCTAATTAATGAGATATATTGTTTCATATTTTTGTTGTAAAAGCATGAGCTTAATTTTTTCATTGTTTCTATTAACATTCCTTTTTCCAACCTTTGCAAATCTCTATCACTCCTTCCATACCACCTTCATCCTTTAAACCTGTTTCAACTTTTGACAAAAAATTAGAGAGTTTTTCATTCTCATCTTGATTGAGATCCTTTTTATACTCATACAAAAAATATTCCTTTCCATCAACCTTAGCTGAACTCACTTAATATTTGATTTCTTGTATCTGAAATTCTTCTGGTTAATCCATTTATAAAAGAAAATTTATATATTAACATCATAATCATTATTACTAAATACCAGCTCGTATTTCTTCTAAAAGTTGTACTCTCACATCTGTGATTAGAGAATTAATTTATTACTGTTTTTCAACACTATTTACACTAGAAATCCTGTAAATGTGCAATGCATTTTATCCTTACTAATTTTATGTGTATTTGTACTGCATTCAAGAGATTCCAATTTATCTTATCTGAATGTGTTTCGATTAGGTAATTTAATAAGTGTGACTAATGAAATTAGGCAGCCTTCATTATTGGAGTTTCGCCTCCCTTATTATATATTTCTAAAATACTATGGTTTAAGTGTTTGGAGACGCTTTTGATTGTATCAAATAATCGGCAATTGCTTGATTTCCAATTGCACATGCATAATGCAATGGAGTTCGGCCAAACTATTAAATATTTATGGCAGCTACATAATCTTTAGGGTCAATATCTGCTTTCATAATTGCGACTAAAAATTGCACTAAATTCAAGTTCCCATTGCTTGCCGCCTAATGTAAAGCAGTAATCCCTTAATTTGTAAGCTATGTATTCACATTAATTTAAATTTTTGGAGAATTGAAAAATTGAACAATTTACTCATTTTTATCTATTGTTTTCATTTTTTGATACTTTACATAATCGCCAACCATAGTGCATATTTTAGTTATTCATATTGTGATTTTTAATCAGCCATTTTAATATAATAATAATAATTTACAAATAGCTACCAATATTATATATAAAAATGAGAATAAGACATTTGTGTTTTGTATTTTTCCATTTTTTTAAATTATATTTATTTATTCTGTTAGATGCCACCTGTATAAATGAATGTGGATTATATGAGAAAGAAACGATCTCATTCAGCAAAACCAGAAGAAACAATTCATAGAGTGTTAAGATAATTTACTGTCAGTCCATAGAGATATCGATTCACAAAATTTGATCACAAGAAATTAGGAGTTATTCATCCAGAACCTACAAAACTGGTTAAAACAAAACCCTAAACCTCAATACCTCAACCTGCTACCTATTAATTAGGAGAGAAGGAATATATGGAAATAAGAGGCAAGAAATGTCCCATTACTGATGTTGAACCTGATATTATGTATACAAAGAATGACAAAAAATAATTAGATGAACATTTAGTACAACCTTTTTTTTATGTTTAATAAATATTCCCTAAAGGGAGACCTCTAGAGGAGACTATTTTAGAACATAAAGATGTTTTTGCTCCATTTTAAACTTTGAAATTAAGTAAGAGAAATAACAGAAATCTATACAATACAGATTATATTAAAATTCTTAAGTAAATGTCCCAACAAGAAAGAGAAGAATTCTATACAAAAGGATTGGTATTAAATGATAATTATTTAGAAAATGAATCTTGAGTATGCTAGAATTTTTAAAAGGTTTATTAAAGCTTTAGTTTCTCAAGGAATTTTAAATAAGGATTATAAGTTATTAACTGAAGATCCAAAGATTCATAAAAAATAAATAATTAAAAAGGCAGCTGAATTGAAATTAATAGCAAATGCAGACAAATTACATAAACCAATAATAAAATTTATAGAACCTAAAAAGAAATTCGGAATTAAGAAAAAGGTTAAAGAGTATGAATAATTACCCATTACCTTTAATAATCTTGGTAAATTATTGTAATTTTATGGATATAATAATTAATTGTTGTAAGATGATTTAAAAACTCTATTCACGAATGTTAATTTAGGTGATTCACCAATGAATATGTTGATGAAAAAGGAATAAAAACCTGAAGATAGTTTAGTTAATTTAAATGCCTTTTTATTTAATGTTTAAAAATTCATGAAGCTTAAATATAAGATTAAAAATTTATTGAGTGTAAATTCAGCAAAATAAAGAAATGTTTACATCAAATTCTCTCTTTATCCATTTCTTGGGGAAGGATGGAGGACTTTCAAGAAATGTTAAAGTTAATTAATATTATGCGAGAAAGGTATTAATTCCTAATTAAAATTACCTATTGAAAAATACGCGGATATGATTAATGAAAGAGATCATTTGATTAGGGTCAAAAGAGTTTGGGCAAAAAATCTATAGCGAACGCCTTTATAATACATTTTGTTAAAATTTAACAAAGTAAAGGATGTCTATGTTAACACAATTAATTATAATGCTGAAAGGATTGATAATTTTAACAAATTTTAAGTAGAGTTATTTCAATTTAAAGAACTTCGAATGGCTTAAATGCATAATATTGTTATAGATGTTAAAAAAATTAAACTGGAGGAAGCTGTTGATTTTTTAATTGAAAATCAATATCCTAAATATTAGAGTGATTAGATAATAGAAATGTTTTAGAAAATCTTAAAATTTTACGGCCTTCGAAAGGCTCCAATAAAAAGTAAATGGTAGCTCGATCCATAAATCGAACCTGAAAAAATATTAACTTAAAATTAAATTGTTTAATTTTTAAGTGATTATTCAAATAAGCAAAACAATGAATGGAAGATTTTCAAATAATTTATTGATGAGTTTCATTCTTTCACTGTGAAAAAGTTAAATCTACCTTTAGATAGATTAAAACACGTAAGATAAGCCTATGAATGCAATATTATTGGTGAATGGTTGATCAAAAAATTGAAAAAACTTGATTAAACTATAGAAAGACTACTGTATCAAAGTGTTAGTGTTTGCAGATTATTAGAGTCAAAGGAGCAGATCAATGAAAAGGATATTTTGGAAATTTTAAATACAGAAGGAAAAATCTCATTTGATAAATTTTTAAACGAGAAATTATAGGATGAGATAAAAGCTTTAATATAGAAAGGATAAGCTTTATAATCAGAATAAAATTCTAAATCCTTTTTGAGTGATGCTTGGGATACTGATTTAACTAAGGCCATGCAAAAATATTAAACTATTAGTATAGAACTAAATCAAAATAAAGAAAAAATAAGAATCCCAAATAAGGAACAAATTTAACCATAAACAATATCTGCAGCTCATCTTATTGATGATCGATCAATTGTTTAAGAATAAATTTAACCAACTTAACCAGCCAGGAGTTAAGTACAACCGATCAGAATTGAAGTTGATTAACCAAAGATTTTATCTCCAAAGTAATAGATCACTATGAATTCAAATAAAACTTTAGATACTTAAAAATAAAATCAGTCTAGTGTTACTATGTTGTCTGAGGCAGAATTAGATATGAAAATTCAAAATGCTATGAGACTGTAAAGTAAGATATTTAGTGAAATTGGAAAGTATTTAAATTTATTTATAATAGTGTCAAAGATTTCTCTTTTAGAAGCTTAAAATGATGAATACTATAATATTATAACATTATATGATTATTTCAAATTAAATTATCTTTAACTATCATTTATCTTAGAATCCTATCTAATTGATTGTCTAGAAATAATGATTATTAAGGTAATAAGAGCACAAACCTTCTCATTATATTGAATTCCCAGAAAAAATATGATTTTATCTTTGTTAAAGCTACAGTACCCATTACAATTTAAATTCCTATAAAAATCAAATTTATTATCTAATTAAAGTTAATAAATACTGTTATCTGATTAATGAGTTAATTAGTTGCAGATATTAATTGATTCTGAAATATTGATTTAAGGGCAGAAACTGCATCATAACCTATCAAACCACCTTCAAGTTATTCTGCTGTTGTATATGTTTTAAGTGCAAACTGATTGGTGTCAGAATATTCATTTAAAATACTATCTCGAAAAGTTATAGCTGCTGATTGAAATCCTCTTCTTAAGACACCCTCATATATTGCGTCACAATGAGCTTAGGCTAAATTTGTTTTATACTATTATCAGATCATATATTACAGCCGGTAAAAACTAACAAACATCCGTTTTTAGTAACAATTCCATTTAACTAACATAGGTATCACTTGTTATATATTATGAGCTTTCGAAAGACGAAACTTAGTTCAGAAAATCGCTTATAATATTGATTTCAGTAAACAATGTTTCAATAAAGAAAGTGGCATTTCTATCAGATAAAAAATAAAGAACCCCTTATGGATATTTTTATATATAAGCTAACTCTCTCATTGCAAAAACACCACTGATTGCTATACTAAGTTCAGAAAGTTTATTAAAGAAGGTAGTTGAAGCAGGATATTTTTCAAAATAATTTCTACCTTATGAATTCGTTATGAAACAAAATATAAAGCAAACCCCAAAAATAATGGAAAACAATAAAACAGATGGTAAAATCGACATCTTTTAATTTATTTAAGGTGTCTATTTTATTTACTATTTTTAATTCCTTTAATTTTAGGCTATTTTTTCTTTTCTTATATCTTCCGCTGCCAAAAACTTTTCCTTAATCTCAATGTCAAATTAATATTTAAATAATACATCTGAATCCTTCATAACTAATGAGGCTATCCCTCTATATCTATCAATATCCCTTTATAACCAAACAACATCTACTAATCCAAAAAGTTGTAAAAATTTATTATATTAAATTAAGTAAAGCTAATAACAATATAAACTAGACAACATCAATAAAAAGCTGATAATCAAAATAGGAATTAGAACAAATGTCCATTTATTTCTAACTGTTTAAGATCTATAAATAGAATATTGCAACATTTCCTCATTTAAAACTTTTAATTCATCTAAAAAGGTTTGATAATTACCAAAAAGAAACACAATAAAAGGTTAGGTTAAATCTAATAATAGAAGGTTTGTGTAGTCAATATTTTTAAAATGATATGTTGCTTCTAAATATAAATACATTGATTCGCGTGCTGATACTGAATAATTTTACACATTCGGATAGCTTCCTACCATAATATTAAAGAATTTGTCCTCAAAAAAAGGATTTAAATAAGGATTTGATAATTAACTACTAAAACTATTTTTTAATTCATAATAAGTATAGTTGATTTCTTATTGTGAGTACTACATTTTCATAAATAGATCTGTGATTGAAAGATTAGGATAATATAACATTAAAACAAAATAATTAGTTAGAGCATTTTGCGATACAATATACTTATTGACAGGTCCGATTATATTGGATTTTATTTGTATTAAATCAAGTTCCTATAAAAATCGTTATAAATCTAAATTAGAGAAATAAAGCATCAAAAATGCAAAAATAGAAAACAGTATCAACATTACTATAAAAATAAGGAGAACTAGCTTAAAATTCAATGAAAATTTTTTTGAACCCAACATTTTTTCAATTAAATCATATTTCTTTGAGTATTTAGATTTCTTTAACCCTGCAATGGAACTAACTTAAGAACCAATATCATCAATGTGAACTATTCTCTAATCCTTATTATCCATTTACATCTATTATTTTATGTTCTCTTGTAGATCTTTATCAATATCATCTAATTATAACTTATCAATTTAATTTTCTATTTCTTTATTTTTTTTCACTTCACTTGTTTTATCATGAAAGGAAGATGAATAATCCTCATTACCAGGTTATTCATTGGCACAAAAAAATTACTATTTTTCAGTACGAACAATCCTCGTATTGCTTATATTGAAATCTGGATGTTATTATTAATCAATTAATCTCAATCCACTATCTTTAGGGCTGACAATCGAAGAATTAACATTAGGTTATTATTTTTTATCATTCATTCGTAGTTTATTTGTAACATTCTCAAATGGATCAAAATTGTAAATATTATTTAAATCTTCAATCTCATCCTCAACACCATACAACTCAATGGCTTTCGGAAAATTTACTGCAAATTCAATATCTTTTTCTTCTTCAAAATCATCAAATTCCTCAGAACATTAATTAGAATCTAATTTTATGGTTTAAGAATTCGGAACAGTATTTTCTGTTTTATGAAATTTCTTAATTTCTTTGATCTCCACTATTACATAGTTCAAATCATATCGAAGATTTTTAAAATGAAACACGCAATCAACATTAAATTGATTCAGGTTTTCAGTATTCTCCCAATTTATTTTTCCCTCATTCTCTAAATAAACTACCTAAGGAGCATACATTAATATTTAATATTCACTTATTTAAGTTGTCTCCAATAAATCAAAATTGTCCAAAGATGTTTTTGTATTTGTACCAATCAATTAGTTTATTTTTGGAATCACTTTATTTAAGGGAACTTTTTAGTAAGATTACATTAATCCCTTATTAAACCGTGGATCATATCCCAATTTATGAATAAGGTTTTTTGTGATGCCAACTATTTTGTATTACATCGAACAAAATATGTATGCATTTTAAGTTTCATTGTTTTGTAGGAAGCATGCAAATGTCAAATCATCTAAATTGATTAAATTTATATCATAAAAAAAGTCAACAGGTTTGATGAATTTAGTTTAATATCGACAAAGATTCAAATTTATTGATCTAAAAAATTTTGACATACCATTCTAAAGAAAATTTGAAACTAATTTCTCATGTACTTAACCAAAACTATAGGGGAGTAGGGGCTCTATGGTAGTTATCATCTGAAATTGATCTAATTAAAGACCAAAAAAATGATTTATTTAATTAGAACTATTTCTTATTGATAATTTATGAGTTTATTAATCAAAACCTATTATCAAATAATCAATTTTATTTGAAAATAAATCAAAATTAATTTAAGATTACATTTTCAACAATTTTTCATCCGAAATAGAAGCAATTGTAGCTATTTTATAAGCAGCAAAATAATTATTCATTATTTCAGACTAATAGAATGTGTTTAATGCCTGCATTTTTTGACTCGGAAATTAATCATACAATTTATATAAAGTTTCTTCTAGTGTTGTCATTTCTACAAGCAGTTTTTTACCAGTCTGAAATAATGAAATCTAAGTATTAAATGAATTCAAATTTGTGAAAAATTCTCTTTTTCTATTGATCATTTTTATTACCTTATTTCTGAGCTTTTTATTACTCTCCTCAGATTATAAAAATAATTTAACTGCATGCTCCAAGTTCTCTGAGAATTCACTTTTTTATTTTTAAAGACCCATACTCATTGATTGCTTTATTCTTTCCTATAAAAACACAAGCTTTTATTTTTGAATAAATCCAATTTACTGTAACTTGAGGTGAAGGGACTAACTTGGGGTTTTCTCATCCATTGACTTTTAATTATGGATTGTCTACCTATTGGAATTTGAACTACTATAAATATCCTTTTTATCCTCTTTCTTTGTGTTACCTTAAAAATTTATAATATATGAAGTAGCAGAGGAATTTCTCTAAAGCTCTTCACTTTCTAGTTAGAGTAGAAAATTTGATTATTGGAATGCCTTCGTATTATAGCCTAAGTAATTCACAAGTGAGAGATAATGTAAGAAGTACGATTGTTAAAGAAAATCATCCTTCGCTCTTTATATTGCATTATCGAATTACTTCACTGAATCTTTTAAGTGTAGTACCACAATTTCTTCAAAAGTCAATATTCCGTTCTGTTGACATTAGCACTTCATATCTGAACAGTCTTCTATGTGAACTTTTTTAAAATAATGTAATGTAATTATTTCTTTTGGGTTTTTGATATAATTTTATTGCAAATCTCCAAACTCATGTATTATATTGGCAATTCGATATTGAAGCATATCTGCAGTAAATCTTGCACAATTAGATTTCATAATCTTTTCATATGATAGAGAATGTTTATTTATCATTATTTCAATCAAAACTGGAGCTACTGTAAATAACAAGAGTGTTTCATAGTAATCTAATCGAGTGTTTGAAACGTAGTTTACAAAAAGTATTAATCCCAAAGTCACCTAAAAGATATTACACGCCAAAATAATAACCTATCTGCCATATAAATTAGGAAAACCCCAAACATATGTCCAGAGTTCATTCGTTTCTCTAATCATTATGAGACAAAATATTAAATAGAATTTTGTTTTAGAGGTTACCTGTAGGGCATCCACTATTATAATCAAAAAATTCAGCAATGAACACCAATAACTCATAAATGTAACTTACAAGAATTGAAGGTTTTTAGGATAAATACTTATTGACTCTAAATTGCACAATAATTAAATAAAATAATCACAAATAACCAACACCAAAGTGAATATCGATAAAATTAAATGCAACACATTTAAATTGCTATTGCTTCCCTTCTAAAAAACTGAATCGAATGCCATTTCTACTACTGGAATGATCATTACATAATATTAGAGTGAGTAATAAATTGCATAAATTTTCAAAAATAATTGTAAACCCCTATTTTCTTATTTTAAAAAATCAGCCAACTTCTTTTATTTATGCATGTAATATCTGATAAAAATAAGAAGCAACAAAAATTAATATGACAGAGTCAAAGCTAAGGGAATCAAGTAGCTTATTTATTAATATTGGGTATTCGAATTGAAATTTAATCTTGATGCTCTACAAATAGCTTTCAATACAGCCGAAAAACTTATTTTATCATTCGTATCATCCACATTATAATTCAAGAGCAGAAAACTAAATTCTTAAATTGTTGAGATCACTATTAAGAGATTAATTAGTAAACCATTGATTTTCACCTATTGATATTCTGATAACACTCGAACTTAAATGTAGAATTCTTAAATTCTTTAGCCAAGAGTAGATTTTTGTTTCTATTTATTTTTCCTTACATTTTTCATTGAACTTGCAATTAAATTGAAAAATTATTAAGCGTAAAAACATATTATTTGAATATTTATTTATATCATTACTCATTGTTCTATTGTGTCTATAATGGTTATTCTGTAATGTTAATTTTAGAGAATTCATTATCTATCTTCTAAGCTCTTTAAGCGGCTAATTAAAGAACCTTGAACTTTTTATAAAATATAATTCCCGCTATAATAAGACATATTCCAACAACAGAACAAATTACTGAAACAACAATAACTACTGTTGGAGAATCAGATTGACTATTTTTTACCGATTTCTAAATAGACCCCGAATTTATGTTCTCATTAGAACTTTATTAGTTAACTCCTTCATCAACAACCTCTACTAGTTCATCATTATCTTCTATAGGATTGGGATTCTAAGTGTTATTTTATGTTTATGGATTATTCGAAGGAGTATTACTATTTGTAGGAGTATTACTTTCATTAACTAATATTAATTAATTTATTACTTGAAATAGCTTCTGTACTTGTATAATTTGTTTTAGTGATAACTTAAAGTGTTGTTTCTTAACTTATTACTGTGCCAATTTCAGGTGGGGGAATGAATGATTCAAGTTTACTTGCAAAAGTAGCTAAATATGTTTCAGATTCAAGAGCAGCAGCTGTACCAATTTCAGCATTGTGTACAATACCCCAATCTACAGTTACAATATTAGATTCATTTTCCACTAAGAATCTTCTGGCAGATTTTTTAGTTCCAATTATGAAATAATTATAAGGATCACCTCCTAGCTAAGCAGCTGCATATTACAAAAATTTATTTCCGAAAAATTCATTGGAAGTTATTTCCAATCTTGTTGAAATTCTGAGAGTGTTTTTCAGTGACACTCGAACCTTGCAATCAAGTTACCCATTAACAACGAAATGGATTGTTCTATTTTCATAAAAATAATTATTTGCACCACAAATTTGAGTCATTGTCAATAGATCGTAGTGTTTATTGATGACTGTAATTCCTGGTTATATTACTTTATTGTTGTTGGAGACTTAAATTATTTGATTTTCCGAAAATTACCATTTTAAAATAACATAATCATCTGGACTACCAGATTCATAACGTTTTGATAACCAATATTCCGACTCTGAAGGATTATTACCTGCATTTGTCATATTTATAATACTATTTACTGAAACTAATGCTACAAATTTAGATTCCCTTGTGTTAAGGGGCTCTGGACCATTCCACATCCATTCAAAGAAACTATTTATTTCATTATAAAATAATCCATCTGTTAAGTGGATTGGGGAATATAATCTTGTACTGTAATCAGGAGCCACACTCATAAACATTAAAACTGTTATTCCTCTATTTGGACACCAATAACCATTCCAACTATCTTTTCTAACACAATTAGTAACATTAGGTCCAAAGTAGGTATTATTAGATATTGCTTAACCAACCTATCCAAAGAAATCACCAGTTTAATCTTCTATTAGTACATTCTTTAGACCAGTACAAACAAATGATCCACAACCACCAAACCATCCTAATTTTGATATATCTGAATCTATTAACTGATAGAGTAGTGCATCAAATTCACAATTTGTACATGGTGAATTAACTAAATAATGTTATCCAGTCATATCATGTGCTTTATGATTCTACCTAAATACAGCATTCTCACTACATTAAGGGATGTCATATTTAATTCTGAAATTATTGAATTCAACTTTGTTGATGTAAACCTTTAAATCAACTCTTTGTATTTCACACAATGAATCAAATTAATTAGATTCTTTCTTTGAAATTGGTGGAAATGCTTTCTTTGAAACAGTACCCATTCTCATTCCATAAGTTTATCTACATTGTGGATTTAATTAATAACATTTAGGGCAATCAGGTCTAGCATATGCAGTTACGTAACTATTTGAAAAGGTCATTTTATTTTCTTAAATACTATCAGTACCTCTACTTAATACAACACCAACATCATTTTCAGCAGTAATGGAATATTCTAATTTTGATTCAGCACTATTAACTGCAAACATTATTCCGATTCCGCTATGAAATGCAGATAGTCCTTAAACATAATCACATGAATAATCTGATTAACGTACTCCAAAACAAGACATTATCGATCCTGAACACTCATTATTATAAAATGATGATTAATAAGCATCTTCACAACTACTAGACATTACAAAGAATCCTGAATTCTATGACCCTGAACCAACATTACCTGAAACATCCAAATTTTCTCTAATCATTCTAGTAGCATCAGAGTAAACAAAATTACCCAAAGCAGCCCAATTTGCAATCTTTGAATCACCTAAAATTCTCTTCTTGACATAAATCAATGCATTATTCTAAAATTTAATGAATTAACTGTCATTGATCTCTACTAATGCCTTTATACCAGTATAGAATATATTATTCTTTACAGTAATATATTATGAATTTTAAATCGTGAGTAGCATACCAGATGTATCATGGAAGGAACACCCTATAACCTCACTAGGAGTTTTAATTAATTCACTATTTAAATTCTTAAAATCCAATCCTCCCCTTTCTGTATCATATTGCCCACAATTATTAAATTCTACTCCTTAGAGGATAGCATACCCCTTTCTTGGAATATTTAATTCAGGTTCATTAAAATAATAAATTAAAACTCTACACCCTAATCCATCAACACTTGGTCCACCTTCAATTTTAATTTTTCTTGTTAAATGTCCTACTACCGTCCTCATATCTAGCTACCCGAAATCTTTCTTGATTGTCACACTCGGTGATCCATAATGGCTGTAGGCAAGTGGTTAATCGAGGGTTATTGTGCAGCCATTTAATGATTTTATTGTTTTCTTTTCTCTTTGCTCTGGATCACTACCTGATGGACTAAATACTATTTCATCACCAATTTTCCAATCAGTACATTCTATAACTGTAATTTAAGTAGTGCCAGAATCAGCAAAATCTGCTAATCTAGTCCATACTGTTCCAGGAGGTGTAGAATAAAGTTCTAATCCTTTAGTTACTGCTAATACTTTATTACCAGCATCTATGCTACCATCAATTTAAAGAGCATTTTCACCAAATTCTCCATTCAAAATGATGTTTATTTTCCCTGGGAATGGATTGGTTTGATTACCAGCCAGTATTTTACCTGATCTAACCCATATTCTTTCTGCTTAAAGTGTTGTAGATGCTCTTCTTTCATCAAAACTAAGTGTTCCAAGTACAGTAAGATTTGCCAATTTAGGAGGATCTACATCCAAAATCACTTTATAGGCAGCTTAAATTACAGGTGAATCACCTTCAACAGGTATTTTATTATCCACCCAAGTAGATGCTTCTGACCATAATCTATATTCATCTTCTTAAAGTACATCCCCTAAACTATCGCATTCTTTTCTACATTAAACTCCTCTCACTTCAACATATTCGTACTTCTTTTTATTTTTACCAGATAAACAAATGAAAAATAATTTATTTGTCCTATCATTAAACCAGTCACCTTAATTACATGTGTTTGTATCTGGGATTGTTGTTTATTCAGTGTAAGCATTTGGGAAAAAAGGACCAATATGTCTATAGACATCAAATGTTTCACGTTCAGATGAGTAATTAAATCTCAAAATTATACCTTTATCATTAGGAGTAAAATATGGTGAAGCAAATATCCCCATACTTAGAGGATCACTAGCTCCAAATTTAAAATGAACATTATAGGTATATCCTGTAGCAAATACACTAGCAAAAGAAGATATTACATCTAAACTCTTAACTATTACTTTCATTGTTTCTGGTTAAATGTAAAGGGATTCATCGATTGTGGGATCCATTTTTAAGTTTATATTCTGTGAATTCAATCTATATAACTTCATATCAACACCTGTAAAATCTGGAATTGGTGTAGGATTATTAATAAGTACATCTCTTATTGTAACTTAATTCATGGCACAAATAATAGAATTATCCCAATAATCATCTGAATGTGTTGTGCATCCTTCTATTCCATTTATATGTTTTTTATAAGGAATAATGTAAGCTCCTCCATCTACCCCGGAAATTGAACCATCTAAATCCCAAAATATTTCTCTTCTATGATCTTGCCAATAAATCCTCTTTGCATTATCAGAATTGAAAATTTAAATATTCTTGAATTAAGTATTCTTTCCTCCTGTAACCCACATCTTCATATTCCAGCATACTGAACATGATTCAATTAGGGCTGTATTGCTACCAAAATTATATATCTTAATATTCTTTGCCAAAAAGCCATTTGTTCTAGGAACTACCAAAGCCCTAGCTCCATGATAGTACTCATCAGGATTTGAATTACCAACAGATTTTCCTACAATTAATGCATTATCAAGAACAGCACCTTCATCTGACCAATTACCTTTATGTGATTGCATACCAGCAAATTTAGAATCAGCAATCATAATATTTTAAAATAATACATTGCCTAATTCTTCTGCTAAGATACCACATTCATTGTTTTTCCATGTGTAAAAATTAGAAAAAACTGCCTAAATACTAGGATTATCAATGAATGGTTAATCATTCTTCCAATTTGTTTCACTTTTGCATGGTATTTAACGAGGTGCCAATTAATAAATTCTTAATCCAAATCTACCATTAGAATGAGACCAATTATCATCACATTCTAAAATATTTAAACCTATTGGACATATATCAGATGTTGCTGATGGTCCATCTGGGTTGGGTTTAATTTCATACCATATTCCATACCATTCTGAACCGCCTGATCTATTTCTTCTTAAAATATTCAATGGATTAGTTATCCAATATGTGGCAACAGTTATATCAGTTTATAACATTATCCATGATTATCTTGTACTAGCCACTAAATTGTCTTCAATAACATTGTTCGTCTCTATTCCATCCTCTAAGAATATTGCGTGACCAAAAGTATTAAAGCATACATTCTTTTACACCTTTAAATAATGTACACCATGTATAGTTAGACATCGTGCATAACAATCATGAATAGAATTTCCAATCACATATGAGTCATCTACTTCTCCATTTAAATGAAAATGTACAGGATATCTACCTAAAATTCTTGGTTATCCACCATATTTAAATTCTGCATACTATATCTTTCCGATAGCTCCTTTCTCTGCTCTACCATGTATCATTAAATGATAACCATGTTTTTATTCTGATTATTCCCCTTATATAACAATATTTCGAGTCAGTAATCCAACTTCCACTTTCATTGGAAATTTATCTGTTCCATATGTTTCAATCTCTGAATAATGTTAATAAGTTAAAGGAGAATCAAGAGTCAATGTCTTTTTATCATTACTAATATTAATTATTATTCTAGTTTCACTTTAAGTATGTTCAACTTGACTTGATGTAATGACAATTTATTCTCCTACCCTCCAATCAACAGGATCATCAACTGTAATTTAATTACTTCCAGATTCTACTGTATGAGATAATAATGTCCATGTTGGAGTTCTTTCTTCTCCATGTATAATTAATTCACATTAATGACATCCTAATACTTTATTACCCATTTCTGGCATTTATGTATCTGATTCTTATCCATATAAAGTTATCTAAACCTTATGTAAATGTTATCGTGTTTCACTACCAATAAGAAACTTACCTTCTCTAATCATAATATAATGGGCATCCAACGAGGTATCAAGCTCATCTGAAAATGTTAAAGTACCTTCAACAAGAAGTGACATTAATTTAGGAGTATTTACATCAATTATTAGAGTCTACCCTGAATTTACTACAACTGAATCACCTTCACCTGGATATTCATATCCTCCCCATGTTCGAACATCTGACCATTTTGTTGCATATATAAATTATTGGTTGTTAATTGCTAAATTTCCATTCACTCTAACCTAAAATACACCATTTAATTAAGTTTTTGATAAATCTTTAATACCAGTTTTACATTTAATTTATGTACTTGTAACACTTTCAATTGAACATTCAATTCCATCAATAGTAACAGTTGTTTAATCGCTAACAAATCCAGTACCAATAATAGTAATGTCTGTTGACTCTATAAAAACTCCTGTTTAAGGGGTTACTGTATTCACTATAGGGATGTTAGATGATGAGTATGTAGCTGCATTAGTAATTGTATTTATAGTTTACCCATTGACAGTTACAATAGCATTACAATTAATTGGAACATTATATTAATTAGAACTACTAGAATAAACCCAACCTTTTAATTCAATTTCAGCTAGTTGACAAGATGAACCACTTGAACCTAAAACATCAAATAATCTTATTCCTCTAATTCCAGAAATATCTGATTAAGGGACATAAATATTCCAACCTGTATGTACTGTTTAAGTTACCTCAATAAGTGTTATCCATGTTGCTCCATCAAGTGTATATTAAAATTATGCCCCCTTTAAGTAAATGGCAGCTTAATCAATTCTTGGCAAATATCTTAATTAATGTAATTTCAACACTCTATCACTACCAAAATCTAATTAAACATAACAATTAGATGCTGCATTTGAAATATAATATGTAGATTAAAGTAGGTCAAATACATTATAACCCATATTTTATGAATCTGATATTATAGTAACTTCAGATGCTTTAATATATCTGGATGCTTCCTTTAATGCAGTGAATTAATTTAATATTGAATTTGTTACCAACTTTGGTGCCTCACAAGTTAATTCTGTATAAGTGGCACTTATTATTGGACAAACAAACCCACAAAGAGTGACCTTACTATAATGTTCATCAAAACCTGTTCCTGTTAATTTTAATGCAGCCCCACCAGCATATGAAACGACTGGTTAATTTGATGTTGGTGTATTGGTAGTAACAATTAAAATCTATTTTGTAGTATCAGATATATAAGCATACATTTCATCGAGTTAAATATTTATTGAGTAGATACCAACAGGTAGATTATTAAAAGTGGCTGTTATAGAAGTATCAGTTGAAACTGAAACTTATCCGGGAATTATATTATCCTGATATTCCAATGTTACTTTTAAAGAAGTGGCGGTTAACCTACTACCAGTTATTACAAAAACAATATTCCCAGATGTTGCAGTATAAGCCTTTTTAGTATTATCATAAGTATTCGCCCCATTTACAGTTACTCCTGTAAATATTGGAGCTTTATTTTGTTATGTAATAGCAATCCAATAAGTATCCTTAAGTGGAATTACAGAATTACTTTCAAATGACAATTAAGAAACAGTAAATATTACTCCAGTTACTGATTGTCTTGGCAATCTACAAGTAATTTCAGTACTTGAAATTACTTTAACATTAGTACAAATTGTTGATCCTGCTTTAACAGTTGGTGATTTGTCCTAATTAAAGCCAACTCCATAAATATGAACAATTTAACCTCCAATAACAGCAGTACTCATTGAACTTATTTTAAATCCTATCTCAGTTAACCAAATTTTATCAGCATAACCATTTTCTGTTTTAACATAAGTAATATATTATCCTTAAGGTAATGCTGGAATAGTGTAAGTGAATTAATTTCCATTCAATTAAGTATCAATTGTAAGAGTAATAGGGCCAATTAATAAAATAGAAACTTTATTCGTCAATAATGTGCCTGTTAATGTTTCAATATCCCCTGGATTATAAGCTTTCACCTTTGTTACTACTAAATCTAATGATGAAAGCATATCTCGTCTATTTGATTAACCATGATTTAAAATGTGATTTACGCCTTTCTTCTTAGATTCATCAGTCCATAAGTACCTTTTTCTTATTATTTATTTATGATAATCTTCTTTTAAATGATCATCGATAGTTAATAATCTTTAACCACTTGATGGTACAGCATTTTCAGGATATGCATCTATTGTAGGAGTAATTGCATTATCATAAGTGAATGTACAATCAAGAGGATCTGTAGCAATACACGTTGATTCAAGTATTACATCTACAGTTACAATTACTTTTTAAGGAGTTGATTAATAATATTAATTTTTTGCAGGAACTGTGCAATAAATAGTTGTGCTAGTAAATCTTTCTTCATCTATTACACATATCCAATTTACAGCATTACCAATAAATACTAGAGTCTCATCTTTTATAAAATTTTCTCCTGTAATTTTAATAACTGATCCTCCTGCTTCTGAACCTTTTGCTGGTTATGAATCATCTTCAAGTGTAACTTTACTAACAGGAATGATATATTTTAGCTTATTATTTGTTCCAATTACAGGTGATGATCCATACGAGCTTCTTGTTACAACTAAACTATATGTACCTGGCATTCCACCTCTTAAATAAACTTAAACAGAAGTATCAGTTACTGTTACTACTTTTGCATTATATGATTTAGTTGATCCAACTAAAGTAACTTATACATCATTGATTATTTCTCCGAAATTTTTACCTTAAATATTAAACAATCCCCTATAAGTTGGACTTAATTAATTGAATTCAAGTGATGTTACTTCAATTTTTTTTGTATTATCTACTGTTATTGATGCAGATGCAGTTAATCCATTAAATTGAAGGGTTATTTCCCCTGAATCTATAGCAGGACAAATAGCAATAATTTATTTATTATTCATTGATTTGGGAATTATTTCTTTATTTCCAATTTTTAAGGTATATAGTCTATTTAAATTCTTTGGAAATCCTGAACCCTATATTATTAATGTAGCTCCACCATCTGGTGATACTTAATTTGGTGTTACTGATTAAATAGATAGATCAATATTATTTCCAATTATACTATTATCAATTATTGAATATCCAATATTTGCATTATGAACTTCTGGAATAATATTTTCTCCTGCTTCTTCAATGTTCTTATTATCAAATTACTCTAAGTTGCAGGTGATTGAATATGGTGAACTTTAACTTGTACTTTGAATATTACTACATTCAGCACCTGCATAAGTGATTGCTAAATCAGCCATTGAAATTGTTGGTAGACCTATTCCTGTTTACAGAGTTAGAGATAGTAATTAATTTTAAACAGTAAATTAAGTTAAAGTTGGTGTTCTATTATCACTTAGTGTAAAATCACAAACATTCAACCCTTCACATCCAGATAAGATATCATTAGTTGTAACTTGTATCTAAGGTGTATTACTAAAAGTAAAAAGTAACTCATTTGGAATTGGTTCAAATAATAAATTATCACTATCAGGTATAGGTTTTACAACTTCAATACCGACTAGTCCACTTCCAGATGCCAATTTCCCCCCTGAACCTTCAATTACTGCATTCACAGAGCTTCTTAATTTAATAAACCAAGTCCATCCATCATATGCTCTTCCTTATGTCCATACAAATGGTCTAGTTCCTGTTATTCTTTCGACATTATCAGCCAATATTGTACTAGTAACATCAAATGGAAGATCATAATTATTATTTGATACCTAAAAGTAGTGTTCTTCATCAGATTTTATCATTTTTAATTAAAAAGTACCACTTATAGGATCAGAAGGTTCTTGAATACTTTGAATATTTTATTAAACCGATCCTGTAAGTTATGATATTAAATTTGGTAATGCTCTATAATCACCAAAACGATAAGAATCAAATGTGATTGTATATTTATAACCTGCAAAAGACTGAACATCATCACTCAGTATTTAACCATTATTATCTAATTTGCTAGCAGTCACGGTTACTAGATAGTTTCCACCACATCTTTCTATTGCACTCTCAATTGTACCTACTGTTGATGTTAGACTTAATTTTTATGTTACATAATTATAATAAAGGCCAACTTAAGGTGTAGACTTTACACCATAAGTAAATTGCAGTTAATATGTACCTTATAAGAGTGTATTACCAGCTGTATTATAGAGCATAAATTCTATAACTTCTTTAATTGGTTGATATGATGTTGTAATCGAATAAATACTATTCAATGAGTTTGATTATCTAACACCACTTGTATTCTCCATTTCCATGGATAATGTTAAATATCCTGTCCCTGCACCATTTGTATGGAAAACTTCAATGAAATAATATTCATTTTCATTAAGTTAGATATCATTTGATATAGATTTAGAAGTTGCATCTAAAGTTTATTCATACCAATAATTTCTATATGGATTCCATGAATTACTGGTTAGAGGATTATCAGCCCTAGTTATATCGAGAGTTTTAGTTGTTTAAATATAAAATTGAGCACAATCATCTGAAGCTACATAAAATTTATATTTTCCTGTAATTGGCGCCTTAAGGAATCCTCTAAAGTACTAACCATAGTTAGATCCAAAAGTATTTTGAACATCTGGTTCTGGATATATTCCATCTGTTTGAATTCTACTTATTAAAGAGGAAGGATTATTTATTATTTACGTCCTAAAACCTGCACAATTACCATTCACTCCACCTAATCCACTTAAATCATATCTTGTGTAAAGTAGTCCACTTCCTTGAATAAAAATCTAATCACTTAAGTTATCGATTGTAGGAAGAGATGATAAAGGAGGTATTTGAGCCTATAATATAACTTAGTATTACAATTATTTGATTAGGTGTAGATGAAATAACTTAGATTGTTTCACTCTATCCTGAAATAAGCACTTTATTATGACTAGCAACTGAACTGAAACCATATCCATGAATCTATAATATTTAACCTTTTGGAGAGGCAAAGTTTGTATTAATTGATGTTATTAATGGAATAATTCTAGGTTTAATATATTTATACTTAGAATCATAAGTCTCTTTAATTAAGACCTTTTTCTATGATACTCCTACATCATTTTTTTGATATCCTGATCGAGTACTTATTTTATATGGATAATATCCAGCTTCTACTTCCCCTGATACTTAACATACTACAATGTCATCCCAAAAATTTATATTGTCAGAATAGTTATCCTGAATAGAAAATCTGTCACATCTATTTGCACCCATAAATTGACCATCCATGGAGGCTACTAAATTACTTGTAACCGCCCACTTAGCTCTCCAATAACTGAGTTTTCTTGGATAGTTTGATCTCGGAGTCACATAATATAATTCTGGTGTATAATACCAAGAATATGTGAAATAACAATATGTGGAACTGAATGTACACACTGAGTCACCCTTACCAGCAACCTTAACTACTATTTATAGGTTGTTTAAGTTATTGTCATTATCATCAGATTTCGTTGTTTTACAATTCATAAACAACCCATTAACTCCCTTATCAGATATTAAGCAAGGATACTTGCCAATATACACGGCATTGTTGCTGGCTGTCTGATCAAGACCTTAAACCTAAACTTAAGAATTGAAATTACTTTCATATAAATTGTAGTTCCTCCCATTACTGAGCCAACAGGGGTACTGTTTTCAGTGCCCAAAACAGTAGACACTGCTAGAATTACAACACTATCAGCATTGGAATCTGTTGTAACATCGGTCATCGCTAACAACATCAAACAGGTACTTTACCTTTAACACAATAGCCGACTATCATTAGCATGATGAAACCTAGACCCAACATTATTTTGATTATTAAAAAAAATA